>WEKY01019246.1:345357-395717 GCA_013390045.1 Picathartes gymnocephalus | reverse complement strand
GGGGGGGCGGCCCGAGCCCGGGGCGGGGGGCGGCGGGTCCGCGCTCGGCCCCCTCGGGGAGTAAATGGCGCCTGGTGTGCGCGTGTGTGTGTGTGTGCGCGCCAGGTGTGAGCGCCCCGGCCGCGCCCCGCAGGAACCATGCCCGGCGTCCTGCCCGGCGACAGCGCCAGGGCCAGCCCCTCCAAGAAGAACCGGCTGTCGCTGAAGCTCTTTCAGAAGAAGGAGGCGAAGCGAGCGCTGGATTTCACCGAGGCGCAGGAAAATGAGCAGCAGGGCGCGGAGTTCCGAGGCGCCGAGATGTGAGTGCCGCGCGGGAGAAGTTTTTTTTTTTTTTCCTGTGGCGATGTTGTGGCTGTCTCGTGGTGCTCCGTCCTCCACTCCTTTCGCTTTCGTGTTCTTGCATAAATAACGTGCTGCGGCACGCGCTAAATTAAATTAACGGGCGCTTCGATTAAATTAACGTGCACTTACGGCAAATTAACCGTCGAGGCAGCTTCATCGAACTGAACAAACTAATTATTATAATCAATTTCTGTAACTTTATTAAGAAAGCGGCTTTGCCCCACCGGGGATGTTTAGTTGGCACAAACTTTGGGATCGCTTGCTGAAGGTACTTTTTGAAACCTAATTAATCACTGTAACCGAGTTCTAGTAACACTTTTAAGAAAACGACTTTGGCCCCCTGGGGGTGTTTAGTTGGCACAAACTTTGAGATCACTTGAAAAAGTTGTTTTGCTTCAAGTTAATGGATGCAGTTATTGTGTCACTGAACTGTTTATATTATTATTTATATTGAAATTTAGTTTTTTTGCAAGGTGGAAATTGTGGGGCTGGCTGTCATTCATTGGGGCTTTTCAGGCCCTGAGCAAATATATCGACTCATTTCATTGGTGGTGAGGGGATTTAAGTGGGGAAAAAGAAATCTGTGGTCAGTTAGAAGTAGTTGGAGACTTTAAAATTTGGTTCTGGTGTATTAATCACTTATATCACTGATTAATAATAATGATAATCAGTGTATAGTGTGTCAGGTTCATTTTTATTTTAGATTTTTTTTTTATGCTTTTGCTTTGCATCCAGAAATGAAGTGATGTGACTGGAGCAGGGGACAGTGATAAAAGTATGTTCTAGGCACATTTTTCTGCCTTAGGAATGAACAAAGAACGTACAAAACTATTTAAATGTGAAATTTTTGGTCCCTTAAATCAGTCTCCTGGTATTTGATGTGTTGGAACTTAGAGCAGATTTTCCTCCTGTATGGTGGAGGGGTTGCTGAGGAGTCAGAGTGAATTCAGACGCACTTTGCAGATTTTGATCTGCATCTCTCAGTGCTGAATTCTCCAGGGTGGCTCTGGGCTGGGGAGAGATGAAGGAGGGCTTTTCCAGAGTGTCTCTTACCCTGATCCTCTGTTTCCCAGTGACCAGGTGGTTCCTGCAGCACAGCCCCCCTCCCTTGTCAGCTGTGAGAAAAAAGACAACATGTTGCCTTTTGTGGGCTTGAACAACCTGGGCAACACCTGCTACCTGAACAGTGTCCTGCAGGTGAGGCCATGCCCAGGGGGGCTCAAAAAGGGAGATTTTGGTTAAGCACATATGGGTGAAATCAGTTTATTCTGGGTGCAGTATAAAGGGCATCTCATTACAACGGGGGAAAAAAGATGCTGCTGCAGGAAATGTGTGTCCTGTGGTTGTCCTGATTGGGAAATTCTTCAGTTTCCATATTCAGGGCTCCTCCCTGCTGTGAAAAATCCTGGATCTTTGTGTGCTGTGCCCAGCCTGGGGAGGTGCAGAGCTGTGTGGATTATAAATGTGCATTTATGTGTGGAATAACTTCTTATTCGAGTTATTCTCGTGTTTTCAACTGTTGCTTTCAGGTATTATATTTTTGTCCTGGTTTTAAAACTGGAGTAAAACATTTATATAACATTATTTCAAAGAAGAGAGAATCTTCAAAGGATGAAGGAGAGCAAAAGGCAGAAAAGGTAACAAATCCCCACATGTTCTTCATTGGTAACTTTACAAGTGAGGCTGCCCTGAATGCAGTGGAAAATTTAACTGATTTCTGTTCTTAAGAAATTTTTCAGCATTGTTTCCTACAGTGGTACTTCAGGTATTTGAGTTGTTTTGAACTTTAGCACAAGTTTTAAAGTCTAACAGAAGAAATTTGAGGAAGATACCTGACCATGCTTCTGGCACTAAGATAATTCTGATACCTGGAGCTGATGGGAATGGGAGTTTGGGCAAGGATGGTTTGGGATTTTAAACTAATGGCTAATTGGGCTTTAATGTTTGTTTCCTACTTGAAAAAAAGACCCAAAAAGTTGTCTGAAACGCACCTGCCTCCCACAGCAGACAAAAAATTCAGTCAAATATAGAAAACCAAGGGGGAGGGGAGGAGAGAAAAAGGTGAACTTGTGACAGATGTAACTGATGCAAGTGTTTTTATTCCTTTTACATTGTTGCTGCAGGGAAGCTGTAAAGAAGATCCCCTGGCAAGTTACGAACTCATCTGCAGTTTGCACTCCTTGATCCTTTCAGTTGAGCAGCTTCAAGCCAGTTTTCTCCTAAACCCAGAGAAATACACAGACGAATTGGCCACTCAGCCCCGGAGGCTGCTGAACACCCTCAGGTACAAATCCCCTTAAATGCTGACACAATTTTGTCCTGGTGTTTCCAGGTCGTTCCATTGCCCAGCTTTAGAGGCTGGTGGAAGGTGGGTGGCCTTATAGGAAGTAAGATTTTTGAGCTTATTGTTAGCCACCATGGTGTTGGAAATTTGAAAATAAATTTGAATTTTGTAAGACTATAATGCAGAAAGGGTTTAGGTACAGACGGTGCTTAGGTACAGAAGTGTTATTGAATTACAGAGTGGTTTGGGTTGGAAGGGACGTTAAATCCCATCCAGTTCCACCCCCTGCCATGGGGGCAGGGATGCCTTCCACTATCCCAGCTTGCTCCAAGCCCCGTCCAGCCTGGCCTTGGACACTTCCAAGGATGGGGAAGGATGCCCTTGGAGCTGAGAAGCTCCACTGCTGGGTGTGTGTAAATCCTTAAGGCTGAACCCTCCCCCAGCTCTGTGACAAAGAGGATTCCTCCATGACTTCCAAATCCCTAATTTCAATCTCAAATCCTATTCCCCAGTTATCAAGGGATACCAAACCCTCATTTTTGCTCCTTTCTTTGCACAGAGAGCTGAACCCCATGTACGAAGGGTACCTGCAGCACGATGCCCAGGAGGTCCTGCAGTGTATCCTGGGGAACATCCAGGAAACCTGCCAGCTGCTCAAGAAGGAAGAGCTGAACAAACTGCCTGTGGAAGAGCCTGCAGCTAAACTGGAGGAGAAACCCAACCCAAACTCTGATAGCAATGGCTCTGTCGGCCCTGCTGAGGAGGAGGAGCCCAGCCCAGGCAGCCACAGCGCAGACACGGCCCAGGAGAAGCTGCTCAAGGGAAACGGGAAAAGGAAAAGCGACGCCGAGGGTGGCAACGCCAAGAAAAAATCCAAAGTATCTAAAGAGCAAATTGCAGCAGAAGAAAATCAAAGACAAACCAGGTCCAAGAGGAAAGCCACGGGAGAAAAGATGGAAAACCAAACGGATGCCATTGCCAAGTGTGCTGGGGAGAGCGAGAGCGCCAAGCCCACGCAGAAGAAGTCGCGCCTTAGGTTAAACTGGTTAAAATCTTCCTGCAAACAGCCCAGTATTCTGTCCAAATTTTATAGCCTAGGAAAGTTAACTACAAACTTGGGATCCAAAGACCCAGGGAAAGAGTATGACTGTGAGCTCGAAGAGTCAGCTGTCAAGTGTGAAAATGGTGACAGTAAAGAAGAAGATCATGAACCGGCGTCTCCCATGGAAAGCCATCATGGAAAAGGAACTGAAAAAGAACCAAAAAAGGAAGGTTGGTGCACAAGTGGATGGGCTTAAAATTAGTAGGATTAAGAAAGTACAATGCGTGGGAAGTCAGCCTTCAGACTGCACAGCCTGCAGAGCTCTAAACACAAAATTAGATTTTTCAGGAATTGAAGACGATTTTTAGGAAAGAGAATTTATTTTTATATGTGTTTGTAATTTTTTTTCTTTTAGAACTTGACCTGTTTAGCTTAGATCTTGAGGCATTTCTCTTAACATTCTGTAATCATTGTACAGTGTTTATAAAAAAGGCAGAATATTACCAGGTTTGTATTTACCACTAGTTTTTGTCATCCACAGAAAGAGCAAGTGGATTCAAGATATAAAGGGATATTTCTGGCAGGAGCAAACAGAACCAAACCCCACTGGCTATGGCTTTACAAACAACATCTTCTTCTCTTCCAGTTCCTTAATCTTTCCATATTCCCAACCTTCCCAAGAACTAGGAAGGACTCAGGATGCATTAAAGATCTAATCTATTTAGATCTAATAGATACCAATTAGAAATGCTAATTGGCTGGCAGGTCTGGATTTTGTTTATGTCAATGAAACAAGGTACTTGCTGAGGGAAGGGCCTCAGTGTGAATCCAGTATTTACTAATTTGGAACCTTCTACCCACCAATTTTTATAAAAAAATTAAAGGAATGAAGAGTCTTTTGCGTTCTGCATTTTTTTCTGCAGATTTGGCCAAAACTGGCCAATAAATTTAGGAAGGAGGAGAGTACTGAGAATAAATAAAAACCAGACAGACCCACAGTGTGGTGCTCCTTGAGGAGATCAACAGTCCATGCTAAGGAGTCAGAGCACTAATGACAACCAAATATCCCAGAATGTGACACTGTCACACTTCAACTATAAAACAAGAGCCCAATCTTAGAGCAGAAGTTAAAGTTTGAGGCCCAAGAGACAGAGGGCCCTTATTTACTTACAAGCAGATGATACCATGGAAACTGCACGTGATTTGTTTTGCTTTTTAATTCCTATCTGAGATCCCTAAAAGGCCATGGGCCTAACAGTGATTTTTTTTTTTTTTTTTTTCCAAGGATAACCAGGTTCTGAAGGGTCTCTGGAATGCACCTTGCTCAGGGATGTGCCGTGTACTTTTTTCCAGGTACAGAGCTGGCTGTCTTCGAGCTGGTGGAGAAACTGTTCCAGGGCCAGTTAGTGCTGAGGACGAGGTGCTTGGAGTGCGAGTGCTTCACGGAAAGGAGGGAAGATTTTCAGGACATCAGTGTCCCAGTGCAAGAGGATGAACTTTCTAAAAGTGAAGAGAGTTCTGAAAGTAAGTAATTCCCTGACAAAAAGGGTTGGGAGGTGTGTTGCTGCCTCAGCCAGCCGTGGGGAAGGACAGTGCTGCAGTTAAAAGCAACACGGCTCATGTTTGTGCTGGCTAAAATTAGAGGCTGTTATCTCCTGTCCTGATAAACTTTAGACTTTGGAAACACGGTGCTGATAATGTTGACAGATGCAGATAATAATCACATTGTTCCAGATCTTAACACATAGCATGGACCTGCCTACAGTCCTTCACTTAGGCACCTGTTTTCGTGCTTATGAATAGGTATTTTCTTTGATTTGAGTCTTCCTTTTCTTCCTGGATAAGAAATTCTGCTTTTTATTCTTTTTATAAGAAATATTTACATTTTTTGTTAAAAATAAAAGAAACAAGGATCTTTTTTTCTTAATTATTCTAAAAAAAAAAATTAGTATTTTAGATTGTTGTTACCTTTATAACATTTATATTTTTTGTAAATGTCTCTTCCAGAAATTTTATCAATCTGCATGTAGTTTTTTAGCTATTTTCAAGAGGAGGCATGGCAAAAAAAAAAAAAATCTTGAAATTCAGAATTTTAAGGGAATTAATTTTAGTTGCCATGGACTTAATTTGGAGCAGCTTTTCCTGCTTTTACTCCCCATTTTGCTGAAGGATTCAAAGGAAAATTGTGTGGGGTGATGTTCATGTGAAGTGCTGCCGACAGCGGGTGATCCTGTCAGCAGTGTGAGGGGTGGCAGGGGAGGCAAAATGCAAGAAGTGAGAGGGAACTTTCTGGTTATTTTGGGGATTTGCCTTAATAAGTGAAATTCTGCTCTCGTATAAGCTCTCCATTTCCAGACATGGCAACAAAATCGTGTGATCTGAGACAAGCTTTGGAAAAATCCTAATTTTGAGTAATGATATCCATTAAGGGATGTTTTCATCCCTTCCTGAAATGGTCCAAAGATTGGAATACATCACATATTTCACACCTACCAAGTGTTCTTTGCAGTGTTGCAGGTTTGGAGTGGTCTGAACTTGACATACTTTATTGTGTTGCTCTTCTGGCGGGATGCATTGGAAATGTAAATATTGGCACATCCGTGAGTGCAATGATTCTCTTTTCTAGTTTCTCCAGAGCCAAAAACAGAAATGAAGACTCTGAAATGGGCAATTTCCCAGTTTGCCTCGGTGGAGAGGATTGTGGGAGAGGACAAATATTTCTGTGAGAACTGCCACCACTACACGGAAGCCGAGCGCAGCCTTTTGTTCGATAAAATGCCCGAAGTGATCACAATTCACTTGAAGTGCTTTGCTGCCAGTGGCCTGGAGTGAGTATGCATTGCCTGTCTTACAGAACAGGGTCCTGCAGCAAGGGAAATCTTATCCCAAGAGCTGGAAATGCTTGGGAATTCTTCCAAAAGATTTCCAGATTGGGATTACCTTAAATCGCCCCCAATGCCATAAAGGGGGTACAGGTTACAGGTAGTGGCAGAAATTACTTCCAGAAAAATTGACTTTTAGGAGACCCCTTAACAAAAATTTTTTAGCTCTACTCTTAAAACAACTTTGTCTTACAACCTCATATTCTGATATTTCTTAAAACTTTATATACTTTAAATTTCCCTTTGTTTAAGGGAATATTTAAGTTTTAAGTAAATAAACTCTGGGTTCAGAGGCAGCTTTAAATGCTTTACCAGAACAAGTAATGAGAACATATCTGCATTTTTATGGTCAGAGGTTGTCTCTGCCTGAATATGAGTACTAAAAAGATTAATTTGAGTGAGGGGAAAAAAAAAAATCAGGAGATACACACTTTAAAGAGCTAACACGTGTTACCCCAAAACAGACCAATTCCTTTAAAAAAATACTTCAGTCTCTACCTGAATGTGAATGCTAAAATTCGTGGGGGGAAAAAAAATCAGGAGAAAAACATTTTAAAGAGCTAATACACCAGAAAAACCCAACCCTCAATTACTTTAAAAACACAACAATATCAGCATAATTGATATTCAATTACTGAGTAATCAGTTCGGTGTTATAATTGTAGCAATCTTTATGTTTTGAAAGAAGTTGTGAGAGTGTTCTTTATCTTCTTTTTCATAGTTAAGTATTTAGGGATTTTCTTTGAGATGAGAGGAAACAAAGAAAAATCCATCCTTAGAGAATTGTGCAGGAATATCCAGGTTTCTGACAAAGCATAAAGGAAATTTCCTCTGTCTCTGCAATGTCTTTCCATACAAGTCCAGGACCAAAACATACAAAATTGTCTTTTCATTGAGCTCCACAATATTTACTTAAATATTGATGTGCATATATTGACTTAAATCTGTGCATTTAAAAATCATCATTACTAAGAAACATGAAAATTATCTTCCATTTGCTCCTATAATTCCTATTTTATTGTTTCCATGAGGAAGGACTTGCAGATTAATCAACCTCTCCTGCCTCACTCACCTCTCCTGTCCTGGCCAGCTTCAGGTCCTTGCTCCAAAACACTCAGACCAATTTCCAGGTCAGAGTGAATCCAGTCTCCTGTGGTTTTCCTCATGTGTCCTCTCAGTCATTCCATAAATTTTCTGCCAAGGGCTACCAGCCAGAGATGAAGGAAGTCAGAGTGGAAAACCTGATGTAGAAACCTGTGATGAAGCTGAAAGTCTTCTAAAGTTTCCTGATTTTTTAGGTTGTGACATCTCTGTCACTGCTAAAAGTAGTAACAAACTCATCTGCTGGCTTTAAACTTAATTTTTTAAAGATAAGAAACTTCAGACAACTTTTAGCTCCCACAAAAATTTGGAAACCTGGTCTGCTCAGTTGTGCTCTACTGAGTTTTCTGGTGACTGAGTTGTAAATAAATGAGAAAGGGTACTGTAAATATTTGCAGTTAATAGGGATTTTATTAATCTTTTCTAGATACTGCTTTGCAAAGTGTTTTGTTCTTAAAATAAAGCAGCCAGTGTGAAAATCTCCTTGCCTGGGGAGGAGTAATTCTCTTTGGCAAATGTGTGTGTGGGGAAAAATGCCAGGCCATGTGTGAGCAGGCTGTGAAGCTGTTTAGAAGGAATTTGTTAACTGGTACCATGTAATTAAGCATTTCCACTATAGAAATTTAACAGTCTGTGAGAAAATCAGCTTTTTGTTTGGTGAAATTCAGTGCAGTGGGTAAAATGTCACTAATTTATGGTCTCAAAAGATGTGGCTGCAGAAATCAGCTTTGCTGTGTTTGAAGTGCATCAGTCAGAGCAGGCAGAGTACTTGGCATGCAATTTTTCTGTCTTTAGATTCTTATCCTTAAGAAGAACAAAAAGCTAATAGGAAAAGATTTCCTCTCTTATTTCCTCCTCTCCAAATCTTTCTGATGCTGGATGTCATTGAGAAGAAAGGTAGAGCCTGCTTTTTCCTGTTTTCTGTCAATATGATTGTCCCAGTGTGCTTGAGTGGAACTGGATTTCTAATCCAGGGAGGGTATCAGCCAGTAGTTCTGTGTTTCTTGACTCTCTTCTGAATATCTCTATTTGTGGCTGTTGACAAAAGGGATTTTCAGAAGATTTCAGTTCTGTTATTTCTGATTCTATGCTCCTCTGTGTTCCTTTTGGTGCAGTGAAATGTGTATGAAAAGATAGGTGTGAAGTGATTTCACTGAAATGGAGTGACTGAGGATCTGTGTGTATGACTGTGTTTATTTCTGTGTCTCAGGGCTCATGGCTCTGAACAGGAGTGAAGCAGAACCAAAATTAAATCCAGGAAAACAATAATCAGTTACTGCAGTTACGCCATGGCTGCCGTTTCCTTGGATTTAAGAGTTATTCTTTCCTAGGATAAGAGCAGTGAGCTCTTTACAGGGCTTGTCTGCACTCCCCAGTATTTTTTCCCTACAACACCCTCACAGTTGAGTAAGACTGAGTCATCCCTGGAATTTATTAGGACATCACAACCTATTGTTAAATAAAGGGGTTAATTGATCTGGGCTGATGCAATGTGGAAGTCATCAACAGCAGAATCATTCAAGGATGCTGATGCACAGTAATGAAATCCCAACACTTTCTCTTCAAACTCTGTAAAAGATCCTTATAACAACAGGACTTTTCCCCTCCTGGTAAATTTGTGTGCTGTAAACAAAATACTGAGTATTTATGGAATACTAGAGGCTTTTCCAAAGTAAATTAGCTAGGGAACTGTTAAAAAAACAGAATACCATAGGACAGCTATGGTGAGCACCACTGGCACTGTTACAGTGCACTGAGAGCTGAGGAAAATTAGTCACAATCTCTGAGTGATATTAAACCTACTTGAAAGTAAAATAAGTAATGCTTTATTTAGTAAATGGGGAAAAAAACCAAACCCAACCCTGCTTGGGTCAGCCTTAGCTGTTGAAGAGGTTTTTGGTTTGTTTTTGAACAGGAGGGTGAGAGAGAGAAGGGGGTGTTTGTGCAGAGATAGGAGCATGAATGATAACAATCAGCTGAACTTTTATCATCACTATTTAAAAATTATCTTTAGCTGATAGTTTATAAAAAGGACATCTCTTAAAGGGGCTGTAAGATTTAATGTTACAGCCATAGAAATGCCTTTCCTGACCAGGAGTGCCTGGGATGCTGGTGCTGAGCCAGGGGAGCAGGGAGCAGTTCCCTTCATCCATATCTCTGAGGAGAAGGATATGGAGGCACCTCTGGGCCACCTGAAGTGTTGTTTTTGGGCGCTGCTGTGGCACGAGGTGTAACCTGTGTGTCCCCTGCCAGGTTTGACTGCTACGGGGGCCTGTCCAAGATCAACACCCCGCTGCTGACGCCGCTCCGGCTGTCCCTGGAGGAGTGGAGCACCCGGCCCACCAACGACACCTACGGGCTCTTCGCCGTGGTCATGCACAGCGGCATCACCATCAGCAGCGGCCACTACACGGCCTCGGTGAAGGTCACAGACCTGCAGAGCCTGGAGCTGGACAGGGGCAACTTCCTCCCCGAGCCGGGCTACGCCGCGCTCAAGCCGGAGCCGCTCAGCGAGGAGGAGGCGCGGGCCGTGGCCGAGGACTACGACGACGGCGAGGTCTCCTTCAGGCTCAACGGGGCCGCGCCGCCGGGGAAGGGGCTGGGCAAGAAGAACATGGAGGCCGTGGGGCTGCTCGGGGGGCAGAAGAGCAAGGCTGACTGTGAGCTGTGTGCCAGCAAACAGCCCAACCCCGAGAAGCTCCTCAGCGTGGCTCCCGAGCCCCGCGGAGCCGAGCCCAGCGCCGAGCCCCGGGCGGAGCAGGGTGAGCCCCCGGCGCTGGGAGCCAACGGACTGGAGAACAAAGCTCTCTACGTGCTCCAGAGCCTCAAGGAGTACGAGGGGAAGTGGCTGCTGTTTGATGATTCTGAAGTGAAGGTCACAGAGGAAAAGGACTTTCTGAATTCTCTTTCTCCAACATCGTCATCTACATCGACTCCTTACCTACTGTTTTATAAGAAGATTGTAGAGTGATGCTGTACTTGGACTGTAAATATTCGGGATTTGCATACACCTCTCGCTCTGATTTGCATCCAAACTACCTGGAAGGAACGGCTGTTTTGTTTTTTGAAGCTACTGATTCTTCATCTTTCTGGTCTTTTTTTCCTTCTGTGTCAAGTGGCTTGACTTGAATTAACAAAACATGATATAGGACTTGACTCACACCATAACTTTTCTGCTGGAGAATAGTGCTCTGACCTTTTAGAAATGCCAGTTTGTATAGATCCTAAACAATGCCTACAGCACCCAGTAGTGGTTTTAATGCAGCTCTAGGTCTCAGACATGCCTCTTGTATTATTAGCTTTTTTTTTTCTTTTTTTTTTTCTTTTTTTAATAAAAGTTATTTGTATTCATACCCTGGAGTAAATGTATATTAACTAGCAAATTTCATCAGAAGTTGTGTATTTTTGTAACTTGGGAAGTAACACTTCATATTTAGTCTTGGGGTGATGGACGTGGTTTATTCTCCTGCTCCAGTTCTTTCCTGCTCCTTGCAACTTGAAGCACAAGGAAAAGGGTGTGGGAACCATGTCCAGAGCATTGGAGGGAACTGAATTCATGGAAGTGTTTGGTCTAATTTGCATCCTGGTGCATAGGTGTTAATGAGCAAAGTGTAAATAGGTGTGATTAATCCTTCAAACCAGGAGCAGAGTGTAGTGTAATTAAAATAATTTTGTACTTTGAAGAGTGAAGCCCTTGAATCTGCACCTCTGTTTGGGAGGGTTGGGAACTTAGTGGTGACCTTCTAGCAGTTCATTTGTACCTGGAGCTCACTGAGACGTGGGGAAAAGGAGAGCATTTGGCTTTGATGCTTTGTTAAGAATGTACATATGAAATAAAAAAGTTATGATCCGCATCTGAGACAAGCAGATTGGCCTGGTGTGTTTGGAGAGGGGAAAGCAGAAAGGGAAAGGGCTTTGGGAACAGCTACAAAAAAGCTGGGAAATTATCCTGAAGATTGAAAGGGCTTTCAAATTAATATTCTGTGGTTTTTAGCTGGTTCTTGGACAGTATCTCCTAATTTAAAGGTACTTTTTGACTACAGTTGTGAGGTTCAGGGGGAAACATTGCAAAACCAAAAACATTTGCACTAAATACCAAGAGATGAAAATCCCAGATTGTCTGTCAGAGAATTAAGGTGACTCCTATAAACTGATAATTTAAATCTTACCAAATGTGACTCAAAAAAGGAGGATTGTTCAGTCTGTCCCAGGGTGGATGGAATGACATGAAGTATTGCTGCATTTAATCTTTTTCCACTACAAATTAATTTATTTACAGGAAAAGCCCTAAAAACCTCTGCCTAGTTAATTCTGCAATACTTAGTTTTTACTGTCTTTTATTATAATGTTGTATAAACACTGAGGTAAGTCAGGAAAAATCTCTTTCAGTGTATTTTCCATGTTAGGTTTGACCTCTGATTATTGTACAGGCCTTGATTTCGCAGCATAAAAAATCTGCAGTGACAAAATACACTTTTCCTTTTCCAAAGCATTGCACCATAATAATAAATAATTTCAGAGTCTAAACCAAGAAGTAGCTACATTACAAAAATATCAATAATCTTACCTTGCAAGAGCAGCCCAATCCCATTACAGAATGCAATTTTTTAGGCTTTGCTGAATTTCAGCCTGCAAATGAAAGTTTATTTTTCCACACCTGGCACAAGACTTTATCTTTTTCACTCAACTGCTGGATCAGGAATGTTCCAAGAAAACAAAATACCATTATTTTCACCAAAATAGGATGTAAGGAAGACCCAGCTGCCTTCCATCATCCTCCCAGAGCTTGGGAGGAGATTCTTTGTGGCAGCTGAAGAGAAAACAGCCTCAGCTGGAAGATGCTGAATGAAAACCCCTCCTCTGGCACAGTGAGAGGGATTGGGGTGGGTTTTTGGGATATTCGCTCAAGCACCTCTTGCCACCCCCCTGAATTTGTTGCTTGTAACCCCTGTCCTGGAGCAGGAGCGCTGTAAATTAAAGTTTCATCCTTTCATGGCTACTGGGATTTGTTTTCACTGTGTAAATATTTTTAATGCCTCTTCCTGTAAATCTCTTCCAAAGCCATTCCCTCCTTCCTTAATTATTTTCCATTATGAGATTCCCCGAGTCTTGTAGCACTTCCAAGGCCTTGTCAACGTCCCTGGGCTTTGCAAAAGGCCTTGGATTATCCACAAAAAGGCTGGAGTTTTTCTTCCTGCAGGAAGCTCCACGCAGGTGTTCCCATGTTCTACCCCGTGACACAGAAATAATTCAGGATTATTCTGTTCCAGGGGAACTTTCAGAGCCTGGCACATAAAACATCATCACTGTAGAGCTGTTGGGATAACAGAGCATGGGAGAAGTCTCCAATAATCTAAAATAAGTATCAGGAATCAGAAAAAGACCCTCCCCACCCTAAACCCTCAGTGCTGCTGCAGGGGGGGGGGCACTTCATGTATAAACTCATTTTTCCTTCTATTTATACATATATATGTATAAATATATATGTATATATATCTATATAAGGAGTATGTTTTTCAGATTCAGGGTTTGTGTGTGTATCTGCGTTCTTATGCATATTTAGGTATTTATGGAGACAGCATAAGCCTGTGTTTCATCACAAACCACCTCTTCCAGGGGGACTTTGTTCACCGTGGAGAGGAAAAATATTAAGGACAAGATTTAGGAGCTGTGGACTCAGCTCCAGAGCTGATGTTTCCTCAAAGTGCTCTGTTAGACCCCAAAATATCTGCTGTAAAACACATTTCTTCACATAAAGAGCAATGCAAAGAATGCTTTTTACTCTTTTAAATTGTGATACTATTTTAGGTTCTTATGCCCTGTGAAAATAGCCTTTAAATTAAAAAATGGACACAAAACCAGTTTAGTTCCATGGACACTGCTAATTCCAAAGGGTGAGGAGATGCTGGGAGCTCCCAGCTGGTGGTGATGTCCATGAAAACACAGAAGTGAAGCTGAAACTTCACCTGATGGACTGGAGGAGCTGAAGAGGTACCAAGCTGTGCCTCCCTCTGCTGCTGGCTACAGCTGGAATTATTCTCTATTTGCAGCAAAAGAGCAGGGATAACAAACAATCTCCACTTAATTAATATTACCATGACTTACCTTGCTCTGAACCTTTTCCCCAAGGACGCCGAGCCCTGAAGTCCAATGCACAGGGAATGAAAGTGTAAACATTCACATATTTAATAGTACCATCAAAATAACCATCAGCATCACTACATTAAAAACTTCCAAAATGCATTTGCGTATGGTCCTAATATAAATTAAATATAGGAACTAAAAGTAAAATAAATTTAACATTAGGTAATGCTATAAATAAAGGTAAATGCGTTTAGTGTACCTTTGAGTCATAAAAATGCCTTAAAAAACAGGGAAGTTTACAGCTCATCACCAATACTCTGGATACCACTGCCATGATTTTTTTTTTTTTTCTTTTCAAACATGGAGAAGTCTACATTTGACAATTCAGAATGATTTTTTTGGCCACTGAACACTTTGATGGAGGAAGAGGTGTGTGGGATGTCCAGGATGAAGTCCAAGTTTTATTTCACAATAAAACTTCTTTGATTCCCAGCGCTGATAACAAGGCTCTCTTTCTTTTCAAAACCTTAATTTTTTAAGTGCTTTTTTTTTTTTTGGTTTTTAACTTGTTTAGATTTCCATTTTGCGAAGGCTCATCCTGCTGAAGGAGTCTCTGAGGGAGAGAAAATACAATGATGAGCTCAGATTTTCCATGGTGAAATAAGAAGCCTCACCAGATGAATGACTCTGAATTGATTTCCAGTATTTCCTAGAACTGGTTACTACAAAAATTAAGTCCACTGGCATCAAAACTCGTTGCTTTTCCAATGAATTGGGTGTGGGTTTGTATCTGGGATCATCCAGAAAACTGACAGAAAGTTTAATTCCTGTGTACACACAGAAGCAGCACAAACCACCTGCACAACTTGAAATCTTATTTAAATCTTTCAAATACATCCCTAAAGTGGAATTTGCCAGGAATACTTGAGGTTGGATTTGATGATTCTTGTGGGCCCCTTCCAACTCAGGATATTTTATGATTTTCAGGATATTTAATGTCATTAGGCTCCCTGCACACGAAGAGTAGATAACAATTACCACACCAAAAGCATTTGTAGGGCTCCTGGCTGGGTGGGGAGGGGAGCAGTGGTATTCCCACCATTCCAGCCAGGAAAATTTGCTGGGACACAAAGCTGGGGAGAGCTCCCAGCAGCCCAAAGCTGGGCAGGGAGGGAAGGGCAGCTTCCTGCAGCACTCACAGCCAGGAACTCCCTGAGTTCAGCTCCAGGAACAGCCAGCCTTGCCCTTCCCTGCTGCCAGGGAACCCCACAGGGCTCACAGATCCCATGGAGGGTTCCTGCTGGGAACCACTCCTGTCCCTGTGCTGGGAGCCATGGCCTGCCTGGAAAGGGGCTGTACCCAAAATCCCCCATCATCATGACCTGCCCAGGGAGGTTTTGGTCTCCCCATCCCTGGAATTTTTCCAGACCAGGCTGGAGCACCCTGCTCTGGTGGAAGATGCCCATGGCAGGGGTGGGACTGGATGATGTTGAAGGTCTTTCCAACCCAAACCCTTCTGTGATCCTGTGATCCCCACTGGGGTTTTTATGTCCTGTCTCACAGCAAACACAAAACCCAACCTCCAGCTTCCTAGTCTTCCAGCAGGGAAAACACCAACAATTTTCCCCTGGGAGTGCCTGATCCCAGTTTCACTGGCAATAAAGTCCTTCCACGCTGAGGGTGGTTTTGCATCTAAAAAGAATGGGATGCAGGATGGAAACCAATTAAAAAAAAAAAATACAACTGTCATAGCTGAGGAACAAAAGGAACGTTGCAAACACCACCTAGCAGAGCTGCTGGGAAGGGAATGTGCTCTCAGGAGGACAGAAGGGAAAAGGGATGGGCTGGGCCAAAAGAGCCGGGATTGAAAACAAACGGATGGTGCAGGATCCTGGGAAGTTCAGACCCCAAAGTTTCACGCCCTGTGCCCCGAGAGGAACCCCAAATATGCACCTGTGGCACGTGACAGGCAGCACTGCCTTGTAGAGCTGTGGGATCTTCCTGTTGATCAGGGGCTGCAGAGCCTCCTTGAGCCGGTGGTAGTTGCGCTCCAGCTCCCGCTGATATTCCTTCTGGTCCGGCCCGATCAGGCTCTTGTTCTTCCTCAGGGCATCCTCACACCTGCAAATCAAATCCTGTCAGAGCTGGGCATGCAAAAAGACCCCCTTGCTACAGGTTTGTTAATCCAACAGCACAAAAATATCCATTCTGTCCCTCTGGGATCACAGGGAATATCCTTTATCTTGTCTTTTGGTAATCAAGGCTCAGCTGAACCACCTGGTGCCCAGGGGGCAAGGAGAGGGTGTCACATCTCCCATTTCCATTTCACTTCCAGAGTGACAACTCCTTTTTTATTGTCATTTACTCTCCAGTTACATTTACCCTCTCTGAAGAGAAATGAAAAGCCTATTTCCACAGAGCCACTTGCAGACTCAGTGGATTTAAAGATGGATAGAATCAGGGGAGATTAATAAACAGCAGCCTGGGATGTTCATCAGGAATGCTTCTGCTTGCAAAGATGTAATTTAAATAAAGGGTATGAAAACAACTGTATCAGCAAAGCCATTTATTTCATAGAGGAAAACTATGCTGCCACTGGATCTATTTTCTTACAATATTTTAATTTCAATTATTTTGGTGGTTTTTTAAATTTTTTGGTGCTTGTAAAAGATGCTGGACTGAGCCTGCAGTTTGCATGACTCAAGGAAAGTAGAGCAGCCAGCACATTTCTCCAGGGGATTATGCCAGCATCCCTCCACTCTGCTCGGAGAAATTCACTTCAGAAGGAAATTTCATCTCCTGGCCAGTCCAGCAGTTCCTCCTGACCCTGCCAGGCTGGGAGTTCTGGCCTGCTGTGATTGCTGGGACACTTCACAACTGAGCTGGGATCAATTCCTTCCTAATAAACAGCAAAGCCCCTGAAGCAGCAGCAACAGGGAAGGGCTGGGCAGGTGAGGAACGAGCTGCACGTGGAAGCTGGGCAGGGAGCCCAGGACAGCCCTGTGTCACTGCACGTGTCCCTGCCCGGGCTGGCAGCAGCCACTGCACCTGGCAGGTGCCTTGGGGACCCTTCCCGTACCTTTTTGTGAAGTCCTTGAAACAGAGGCGGAGTTTGTTGTGGTGTCTGAAGAGCTTTGGATCGTTGGGGATTTCAGACAAGAAAACTTGTGCAACTTCTAATGGTCCCTTTAGGAGAAGAAGGGGCACAGTGAGTTCCTGGGAACTGTCTGTCATATCCAGTCATTGGAGAAAGTTCAGCCACATAGAAAACATCCACAAAACGCAACATTTCCTTACACAAAGCATCCTGAAGAGCTGCAGCTGGGAAATCTGCAGTAAATCACCAACCTCAGTGACAACTGAGTCTCTTTTAGGCCTTGCTTTGTTTTATTTAAAACTCTGCTTTTGGAAAACATTGTGAGAAACTGCACAGATTCTCCATTTGTTTTCCTTTATAAGGACTCCTGACAAAGTTTGCTCAACTCACAACTGAGGCAAAGTTTAAACAATGCAGATGGAAGCCAGGGAGTGTTTGCCAGCACTGCAAACTCAACCCAGCACTCCGAACTCCAGCTGATTTTTTCCAGCTTGTGCACTGTGCTTTACTCAGGCTCCTTCAGTTTTTCCTCAGTTTTTCTCCACTGCTTTCCATTTTGCTGAAAACCCACAGCAGGACACAATCCTGCAGAGCCTGGCTAATAAAGGGAAAGCAGGGAAACTTTCTGGGAAGAGGAGCAGGCAGAAACAACTGCAAGTGCCAGGAAGGAGCAGTAACTGAGGGAGAGATGTTTCCTCCCAGCCACTTTCCACATTTTCAAGACTCTGACTCAAATAGCAAAATCACTGGGAACAGCTGGCCCAGACCTACCAGTGACCTTAAACATCCCACGGACTGAACGGGGAAAAAATTCCAAGGGAGTTTTGAAACAAGGCCCAAGGCTGTGCACTCCCAGAGAGTCCAGCTGGGACAGAGATCCTCACCTGATTCACTGTGGTACCTACTGATCCCTGCAGCACCATCTGCAGCATCTTGGGGTCTGCAGGGTCTTGGTGGGTGGCAAAAGCCAATTCCTGTGTTTTCTTCTGCATGTCCTCGATGGCGACTTCGATGGGGGTCAAAATGATCTAAGCAAGAAGCCAGAGCAGGATTTTTGTTATGGCTGAGCTTGGCAGCCAGGCAGAAACCTTCAGGCACAGCCAGGGCACAGTGGGGTGGCACCACAAAGAGGTGGAGGACACCAACAGGACTGACAGGACTTCAGAAATGCATCATCTAGGTTCAGTGACATCAAGAAAAAGTTGGATTTTTAAATGTGTTTCTGGGCACTCCAGAGCTGTCTGAGATGTTTCTGAGTGGCACTGGTGTCCCTTTGGGTCACTGCTGGGTTACAGCACTGCCAGTTCCTGAGCATTGTTCAGTGTCCCAGTGACCACATCTGATCCTGCCCATCCCTAACAAATCCTCAATTATCTCAGGATCCTGGAATGGTTGTGATGCCTGATCAGTGTGAGCTCGAGCAGAGGGCGGGCAGAAGGAGAGGAATAAAGCAGGGATTTATGGCAAGGCCTTCCAAGGGCACAGCCTGGCAATGGCAGAGCCCGGCTGCAGCCCTGCCAGGATGGGCCTCGAGATGGGCACAGAAAAGGGGCCTGGCCACGGGGTTTCACACTTTTACAAGTTCTGCTCCATTGGCACCTGGAGCTGAACTGGCCAATGGATCACTGGCAATGATGGAGTTCCATCCTCCTTGCTCGGCCTCCTCTTCTTGACGTTGTTGGTGCTTTTGGGTTTCCTGAGGTTGGGAATGATTGTCCTGGAATGTTGAGCTGGAGAGAATTGTTGTGTCTGCCCTGTGAGGAGAACTCAGTAACACTTCATATTAAGCTAAGAGCTACACACTAAAGCAGAACAGAAAAAGAAAAAAAACTTAGAACTTAAGGCATCAGTTGAGTGGGAAGGGACCTTAAAGCTCATCCCATTCCACCCCCACCACAGGCAGGACACCTTCCCTAGACCAGGCTGCTCCAAGACCAATCCAACCCAACCTGCAGAGCTCTCCAAGGGCCCTGCACGTATATCTGTCTGGAGGTGATGGGGCAGATGCATCCCTAAATCAATCTGGGCTTAGTTTGGCTTGAACAGGAACAGGGAGAAGTTCCTAAGAACTCCTAAAGCAAGCTGGAACTGGAGCTGCAGGAGCCTCCTGCACCGCTGGGCACCATTTCCCACCCAACTGCGGCCTCACCTCCTCCTTGTGGATGACATTGATCCTGGTTTTGATGTAGGGGAAGGCGTGGGAAGTGGTGAGGATGGTTTTGCGCTTGAACTGCTCGTGCAGGTCGCCGTGGGCGCGGCCGTCCAGCGTGAAGGGCGTGCAGTACATGAAGCGCCGCAGGTTGTAGTTCTTGTCAAAGTAGGTGATCCTGTCCTTCATCTCGTACGTGTCAAAGTAGGGCTCCACGTATGTGATCTGGATGTAGGCCTGCAGGGACAGCAGGGAATCAGCTCCTCAGCTGCACTGTCCCAGCTGGATCTGTGTCCTCCCAACGCCACCACTGCACAAGCTCGGCTGGGTTTTGCTTTTGAAAATCCTGCTCACGCTGGAGGGACCCCGGTGCTGCCATGAGTTTGTGGGGTGGGTGAAGCACAGCTCGCTGTCCTTCCCCTTCCCTACCCTTCACATCATGGAATGATTTGTGTGGGAGGGACCTTAAAGCCCATCCAGCCACCCCTACCATAGGCAGGGACGCCTTTCCCTAGACCAGGCATCCAACCTGGCCTTGGACACTTTCAGGGATGGAGCAGCCACAGCTGCTCTGGGCACCCTGTGCCAGGGCCTCACCACCTCACAATGAAGAATTTCTCCCCAATAGCCAATCTAAACCCTTCCTTGCAGGTCATGCCCTGCCCTGGGCTGTTTCCCAGGCCTGCTCCTGCTCTTTCTGCTACGCTTAAAGGACGTGGCACAAAGGTGCCAAAATGCTGCAGCTGCACAAAGCCAGGCAATGGCACAGCCCCTCCTTCCTGGCACCCAGCAGAGCAAGGCCAACATAGCCCAGGCCTCTGTCCTTCCACCTCCTCCCTTCCCACCCACCCCTACCAGATAATTCCTTGGCTGGAATTATCTTCCCAAAATCTCCTCCTAAGCAGCCACGAGATCCTCAGGACGTGGATTTTGTTGCCCACGTGGTGAAATTCAGGGGAGAATTTGTCCCATTGCATTTTCACCCATTCAGGACCTGTTCTACACCTGCACTTGTGCCCTTACCTTGTTGGGATCAAGTTTACATTTGTCCACAGGGTTTGAGTCCTTGATCACTTCCAGAACATCTTCCCCAAACCGTTCTCCATAAAATCCCTACAATCAAGAGGAAAGGAACTGAAAGCAAACATCAAATGCAGCCCTGATGGGGGCTGGGGCACAAAGGCACATTCAGGGGAGGTGAAGCTCCACATGCCTTTGACAGAATGTGATCTGCTGAACCCAGGAGAATTCCAACAGTCACATTCCAGGGGCAACGGGAAAAAACAAGCCCTGGAAGGCAGGAGAGCCTTCCAACAATGCCTGGTTCTCAATGAGGCATTTGGGTTTGTTTTGTGTCTGTGAGCAACTAAAATGGGTCAGTCTGGTATCCACTGGTGCTGGAAATGATAGAATTTGCAACAATTTTAGTTAATGGTTTTAATTAACTTTTAAATTAATTGTTTTAATCATAACCTATATATCTATATTAATTATAAACAGTGTGTTATTCTTATACTACTCTTAGCCAGCATTTAGGAAAGTTGTCCCAACCTACTTTTGTAGGAGCGCAGCCTGGGAAAATTAATAAAGCTTTAAGTTTTGATAAATCAACTCTGCTGTGCTTCAATGAGCAAAGCCTGGGGAGGAGAGATGGGTTGTTGAGGTTGGACATCTGGAATGCAGAATTTAATTCTGGAGAAACCAGAATATAAAGAAGAGACTAACAAAGACTCAAGTCTATGCCTTGGAAAGACCCTACTGGGGGAAAAAATACTGGCAACACCACAAATTCTCTGAGAGAGCCTCTCCCTGGTCAGGGAATTTCTCTCCTCCTGCAGGGGTGGCACCAGCAGTATGACAGGAGACACCAGCCCCAGCTCTGGGACAGCCAAACTGCTTTTCCAAGGGGCTGTTCCTGTGAAACAACTGATGGAAAGCAGTTAAACTTCCAGTTAAACCCTCTCACCTCCAGCCGATGGGAGATTTCAGCCAACTTGGTTATTGCAGGTTCTTTGTAAACAAACTCTTGCTCATCCAGGTCTCCAAACTTAGTTCCATAAAAACCAACTCGGAAGTAGGTTCCAAACATCCTCTTTCCATCCTAGGGATGGAGAAACAAGAGGTTATTTCAGGGTGGGGACACACACACCCCCAAGCATGGCTGCAGGCAGGTTCCTGAATTTATGCAAAATGAAAAGAAATTTAAAAAACAAGGGAAAAAAATTAGAAAGAAAGAAGGGGAAAAAAAAACCACACCTGGAACTCAGCATGGATGCATTTAGCAGCAAACACCACAATGGAATTATAAACTAACATGGAATTCTATGGATCAGTTATGACCATTAGCCCAACCCTGCAACGACTCCTCCCAACCCAGGAGGAGCCTGGAGGTGCCATCATGGAATTATGGAATGGTTTGGGTTGGGAGGGGGCTTAAATCCCATCCAGTGCCACCCCTGCCATGGGCAGGGACACTTCCACAGTCCCAGGGTGCTCCAGCCTGGCCCGGGACACTTCCAGGGATCCAGGGGCAGCCACAGCAAATCTGGGAACCTGAGACTCACCACCCTCACAGGGAAGAACTCCTTCCCAATATCCCACCTAAAACTATTCTCGTTCAGTTTCAGAAGCATCAGCTGTCTCTGAGAGGCAGCCAAAGGCAAATCTCTTGGTTGGAGTCATTATCTGAGGCTCTCCAAAGCCTGTGCAGAGACCCTGCAGGGGTCAGACACCCCTGGAATTACCCAGCATCGACTCCCCCCAAATCCACCCTCCAGGAATTGCAGGGTTGGGCCCCAGTCAGTGTCCAGCTCACTCACTCACACACACAAGTGCTTTGTAACCAGCATTCCAGCTGGGAGGTGTTACACCCTCTAGGAACTGTCTAGGAGAGAGGGCCAAAGTCACTCCTGGTGAAAGCAGATGCAATCCTGTGCCATGTACCTGCTTCCAGGGGAGCCAGTGGTGAATTTGGCCCCGAAACGCAACAAAAGGAGAGAAACAAAAAGATTTTTTTGCTGGAAAGGCAACGGAGAAAATCTGATTAAGAGAGAGAGAGAGAAAAGAAAAATGCTTTAAAAATGAAACACACCTTTGCTTTTGTTAAAGAACTCACGCTGCATGCACAAACCAGGGATGCCTTTCAGCAAGAAAGTCCAAAATGTTCACCTTTACTCTCCTGACAAAGTGTGATGCAGTTTAGGACACTCAGTGTCCCTGAGCTGGGTTAGGTTTTGGCTTCAAACAGCCCTTACAGGTGTCCTGGCTGCCACGTTTTATTTTAGTGTTTTGCTTTGGCAAAACTGATCTCTTGTGGTGATGGTGAACACGATCTATGGAAGGCAAAGAGGATAACTAAGCCAAATTAAAATTAAAAAAAAACCCTTCAGGCAAACTCCAGGCTGTAAAAAGCACTGGCATGGCCAGCCACTGCCTTCTCCTGGCTGGAGGAAACTCTGGAGCATCCCACTGGAGGTGCCTGGAGGCCAAAAACTTCCATTTCAGAGCTGAGCTCTGCCCTCCTGAAGGCTCCTGGGGTGAGCAGCAGCCGTCAGCCCAAAAAAGCAACACCTGGCTGTGCCCAGGCTCCCTGCCCCTGCTCTAACCTGGGAACCCTCCTGCAGAGAAGGGCTCTTCTGCAGCCCCACTGCCAGGGCTTTCACCACACCACAGGATCCCAGGAGCACTCCCAGGGGGGAGCTGCAGAGCCATTGCTGTTTCACTGGATGTTGCCATTTCCCTGGACTCCCTGGCTCTGTCCAGTGCCCATCCCTCTGGATCCATGCAGGATTGAGCTACTGAACCCTTTTTTACTCATCCCTACCTTTTCAAAGCCACGGTTTTGGCTAAAAATCCCTCCATGCCCAGCATTCCCAGCTTCCATCTCACTGTCACAGGCTCTGACTCCAGGGCTCCTTTCTCAAAGTCCTTCCCAAGGCAGCACCTGGTGGAAGGTGGGGGTGGAACCTGAGTCTCTTCAAGGTCCTTTCCAACCCAAACCATTCCGTGACTCCCTGATTGCCTCATGGATCAGCTCCCCAGAACCAAAGGCTTGGGAATGCTCCACAGGGATTTTTGTGGGATCCTGCCCCAGTCCTGGCACAGGGTGGTGGAGGACACACTGATTTCTAATTAATGAGCTTTTCCCTTCCTCCTTGGCCAGGGGTTTTCAGGATGTGAAGTATTTGCAGAACCAGATCCCTACAAGTGAATTTTTGCCATGGACACCTGCCCAGGCAGCTCCTTGTAAAAACAGCAGGGGAGGAAGAGAATGCTGCCTGTTGATCAGCACAAACCACTGAGGAGTTCTGCTGGCATTTACTAAATGCATAAAATAAGAGTTTTGGGGCACTGGGGAGCCCCAGGAGTGGCAGAGCTGCAGGGAAGCCCTGTGAGATTCCCTGTCCCTGTGTGAGGGCAGCTCCCAGCTCATCCCCATGCAGATCTGGCTTTTCCTGGTAAATCCAGATGCTGAATTCCAGTTAAAGGGATCCCAGAGCCAGCAGTGAGGAGCAGTGTCAGCCCCTGATGTGATTCATGTTGGGAATCTGTGCGTGGAAGCAAGGGAATGGGAGCAAACCCCCTTGGGGGAAAACACCTCCAGTGCCTCCCAGGGACATTCAGGAGCTGCCACTTCCCTGGGATCAGCTCCCTGCCTGGAATTAGGGATAGGGGATGGCTCTGTACTGGGACCTCTGAAACTCAGCCAACACCAAACCACTTCCCAACCACAGCAGGGAAAACTGAACAAATAACTGAGTGCTCCGTGGTCTTGTTTCTGGCAAGAGCTAAAAATGGTATGAGGGAGGAATTATTAAAAGCATCGTATCTCCTATTATTTTATCAAAAATAATAGGATTTTGGGAGGAGAAGAGAATGAAGGTGAACACTGAATAGCCATCACACAACTGGCAGAGCAGGTAACAGCCACCACGACTCATGAAGGTTCATGATTTGTTATTATGCATGGTAAATACCTTTCCAAATTGCTGGGAATAAAGTTTTGGGGTTATCTCTTGCACGCACACAAAAAGCTTTGCCAACAAGATTTCGGGGAAAAAAAAAAGATAATTTAGATGCAAGAGGGATCATCTGCTTCCTTCACCAAGACAGCAGCAGCTGCCTGAAGGGTGCAGGAATAAAAGCAACTCCTCCAAAACGCAGAATCCAACCCATCTTTACCAAATTCACCAATTACACTGTTATTTTCTTGCTCAATTTTAACCCAAGGTCCTTTGCGGTGTTGCCAACTACTACAAGTCTTCCAATATTGATTTTTTTAGGGAATGCATCAGCTCCTGGAGCCCTGTTATCCACTGGCAACCTCCCCCTGCACAGCTCAAAAAGAATTTTTAAATTCTCGTGGCAAGGCACAGAAAGATTTCTTCTTAACTTTCCTAACTGGAAAGCAAACACATAGAATGAATTCAACAATTATTCAATGAATAAACACCCAAAGCCCATCAGTTAGTGTTTTTAAGGAATGCTCTGGTGCCAGACTCAGGACGCTGCCACGGTTGTAGTTGGCAACACCACATTCCTTGTGCCATGAGGGGGGTGCTGCTGTTGGCATAGCTCTTTGCTAAAATGAAATTGGGGGTTCCACAGTGTAAAACAAAACAAAAAAACAAACCAAAAAGGGCAGGTGGGGGGAAAAGGGGCAGAGGAAGAGAAAAAAAATTCCACAAGTAGGAACTTACCACAACAGACAATAGTAAGAGTGGGGAGGAGGGTCAGCAACCAGGGCGATAGAGGAGAAAACAGAAAGTATTTAATTAGGGAAATTCCATAAAACAAACAAGCAGCAAATTGGCAGCAAATAAATCTTAAAATTAAAAAAAAAGGGGGCGAGCATCCATTAAAATATTTAAAATAAGGGGGAAAAAAAAGGGCAAAACATGCAACAAACCTGGAAGCTACAAAGCACAAAGGTCAGAAAAAGTGCGGCAATGGAGGAACACGATGACAGAGGAGAGCTGAACCCACGGTGTCTTTTACCATGCAGTAAAACATGACCAAGTGGTGTTAGAATCATAACCAATGGCAGGAGTCTCTCCAGGGGTCGATTTAGGGGCAGAATAATAAAACAGATGCTCACAGGCCTTGTTGGCTTGAACACATTGACATCATTTCCACACCTAGGACAGGTTCTCTGCTGGGCTCTGTCTGCCTGGACCTTCCATGGGGACATGGGGACAAATTCCAGGGCCAGCCCTGAAGGGTCAGGGTTTATTTTAAGCTGTTTAATTTCCTTTTTCTGCTAGGCTGGAATTAAAGCTGACATTCAGCCATCACCAGCCCAAATTATGTCCCACAACACCAAAGGTATTTGGTCTCAGCCTCAGTTCAGTCAATGAGTGGTGGAAACCTGGAGGGAGGGTGGCCCAAATGAGCTGCCTGATCCACAGAAAAGCAGGGATAAACTGGAAAGATGAAGCCTAACCAAATAATATCATATTCACAGAGCTTTTCAGTGCTTTCCGAGACTTCTCCATGCTTTTGCACCCACTGTGTCAACTGGACTAGGGCTGGAGTCAAACTGGCCCTGCAAATTAATTAATTGCTTTGTCCATTTTTAACCCAAAAGTGTGGTTCTCATGGTGTGTGTTGCAGAACTGTGAGCAGACAGCCTCCTCAAAAACCCAGGCAGCAAAACTGGCCCCAGTTAACACAACTGAGCCCTTTCACTGCCAGATAACCCCCACATAAATTGATTGAGAACAGAAGGAAGCCGTTCCTCCTCTGAGATCAAAGGTGCACCTGCAGCAAACCAGGTTTGTGTTTGGTACCTCTGAGCATTGGTGCTTAAATCGACCCCTGTGGGTGGGGTGAAAATATGGTATGGAGGGATGATTTTCTGTGTCAATGCTGATGGAAAGAAATATAAACAAATTATCAAAAACTAGTGATGATACAGTGGCTCATTCACCAAAGAACCTCATTAGTGGAACACGTCAGCATCCATGCACTACCTACAGCTGCTCATGGAGAAATTCCTACTACAACCACGGTTTATTGGGATTTCTTTGGTTAATGAATTGTTTTAAACAGCAGACAGCAACAGAAACACCCACAACTAGCACATGTGGGCAAGCGTTGGCGTGAGTCATCTGGAAACTCAATTAGTGTTCTTTGCTAACTAAAATGGAGTTACCTACCTCCCAGCCAGTACTCTGTGTGATAAAAAGTAAAAAGGGCATGTCACAGAAACCAAAAAAAAAAGAGTTTCAAAGGCCAAAACACAACCAGCAATAACCCTGCAATGGTTTCAATGGTTCTAAGCCATCATGCATCCAAAGCAGCCTCCTCTGGCCCAGCACAGCCAGGCTCTCACCAGCCCTTAAGCTGGTGGCTTTTCACCATCCAAGTTTGGAAAGGATCCTTCCATTCTTTAACCACCACATGAACAGACCAATAAACCCCCCAGCATTTCTGCATGTTACCTACCAGGCTAAAGACAAGGTACAGTGGGTTTTCCCAGCATGCAAAATACAGTTTAAAAGAACAACTGAAAGGATAAACTGGAATTTTCAACTCATGGATAGTTCTTAAGTTAACACAAATCTTGGTATGTGACGTTCTCTCACATTAAATTCCAGAGGAAAAAAACCTCCTGTTAATGATCCCTGTATTTACTGTGGATCATCATTTGACAATTCTCCTGGAATCTGAGAATAATGGTTTTTCATTTTCCTTGCACTGAGCATTTGAAGTTTCTTCACAGTTCACCCTGCAGCTGAAAATTCAAACCATTACCTGGTGAACAATCTTGCTGAATGCTTCCTGCAGTTTACCATGAATAGCAGACAACTTCTTGGCATCTCTGTTGGCTTCATGAATAGGAATAAGGACTTTGTAAACCTCATTAACTGCTTCATACATGCCAGCCTACAAAAACAAGGCCCATCAGATCGCTCCACCAATTCAACAGCCAGAATTACACACACAGCATTTCAATGATAAAACTGCAACATGAAAAGGTGGCTGAGACACCACTGTGGGGTAGTCACACCTTTTCTTAAAGTGTACCCAGGGATAAATGGAATTAAACCCCCAGTTACCCCAGAAATCAAGAGCCTGCTGTGTTACACCTTGCTATCAGTGATTAGGGTCATTAACATAATCAATCACGGGATATTTTGGATGGGTACAGGCACAAGAGCAAAACGAGCTAAACAGGAGCCTAACCAAATCCATGGGTGTTAAATATGGAAAAGCCTAAGTGCACATTTCAGCTTTTTCTGTTCAGCAGATCTTCAGCCTGTGTGACTTCTGCATCCACTTCTGGCACTCCAGGAGAGATGGACTTGGGAAGATCCTTAGGATCTGTCTCATGGAGTGGGTCCAGCCCAACGTGGGCAGACACTGCATGGAGTGGTTTAGCAGGAATTCCAGGTTTTTGCCCAGGATTTATTGCTGCTTGTGCTTAAGCCCACTGAATGACACTTCATGTTGTGTACTGGGAATTAATTCACTTGTTTTCCTTGGTTTACTCCAGGGAGCAAACCAGGCTGTCTTAAACAATTAAAACTCCAATTGCTCCGTGAAAATGAAGAATTTACAACAGAATTATACACTCAGAGAAAACATTTTCCTTCCTATTGCCCAGCAGTGTGAGGTTGCTAGGGAAGGGAGATAAAGAAATTAAAGTCTTCTACCATGGAGAAAGAGGCTGCAGCCTGTTCCAGCAATCCCACCAGACCAGCTTCTGTGAAATACTTCCCAGAACAGATTCCTTCTTCATCTGGGGACACAACATCATCAGAAACTGCTGACTCTTCCAAAACATTGGAAGATATGTTCTGGGGAGATAGAACAGATAAAAATGCATTTACTCAATTTAAACAATGCTTTGAAAGGCAGCTGATTTGCAGTCAAATCCTGGAATTTATATAGAGGTAGCTCTCTGTTTTCATGGAGTATATATATATATAAAATACAGCTTTCTATTTTTATAGACTATATACGTAAAATACAGCTTTCTATTTTTGTAGAGTATATATGTAAAACATTTCTATTTTTGTAGAGTATATATATATAAAATATTTATATTTTTCTAGTGTGTATATATATATAAAGTATATCTACTTTTGTAGAGCATATCTATAAAGCACACATTTCTATTCCCACAGAGCATTTCATTCATGCAACAAACACTGAGCACAGTTTGAGGATGTGAGCACAGGGACACCCAGCACATGGAAACACTTTGTACCTCAGCAGCAAAACCCAAAAACCCTTTAGAGAGGGCAATCCCCACCTGAAATGTCACACAGCCCACAGGGAGGTATTTCCTGTCCTCCAGCATGCTCAGGTACTCTGCCACCAGGGCTGCAGAGTGCACCAGGCACTGGGCAGACTCAGCGTGGTTGCTCCTCTCAGAATGTTTCCCTGCCATGTTCTGCAGCCACGTCAGGCGCAGGTCGGGGGAGTTCTGGTAGCCCTTGGCAATCCTAAAGGAAGAGAAAACCTCTGTGACTCCACGCCCTTTCCTTCTGAACCAGCACAGCCCTTCAGCACGGTTTTTCACATTGTGTTTAGTCACTTCCGCTTAAACACCAACCACCCTCGGTGCTGTCTGGAAATTCCTGAGACAAGAAGCTGTAGAGACGGGAAGTCACCCTAAATTACAGATTTTTGAGCCAGTGGTGGTGGGTGAGCAGTGGGTGATGCTGAAGCTCTTGACCAAAGCCCGTATTTCACCTGAGACTGGTGGCAATCCAAAGGTGTGGGACAGAGCACACCTGGCTGACTCACTACAACAAAACCTCTGCTGACCTCTAGGAAGCCTTCAGGGTCATTTGTGCAGAATTTTGGCACTTCAGAGCTTAACATGGCTCTGGAATATCTTTTGAATAGGAAGACCATCTTATGCACCTTTTGGGCAAGCAGGTGCTGGAAGATCCCAAGTCTTCCCTGGAGCAAGCAGGGAGAGTTTTCTCTCAGGTGCAGGATGAGATTGTCAGGGATTGCTGGGGAATGAAAACTACTTTTATCCAAGGTAAGCCACCTAAATGCCAAACAAAACCTCTCAACAGCACATTCAAACACAACAGACAGGCACATATTGGTCTGCGAGCAGTGAGACCCAAAACTGCTCCAAAATCAAGTCCTGTAGGTGCCCAAACGTGCAGCATCTGAGCCCAAATCCAAACAGCCAGTAGCTGTGTTGTTTTCAGGTGACATGGGATCCTGGCAAGCAGTTTAAAACAGGATTAAGTTCAAAGTAAAACAATTGCTAATACAAAATAAGCAATCAAAGCTGACAGCAACACGAGATCTCCCACTGTGAATCCAGGAGTGCAGGAAGCACCAAGCCTTGCTCAAGCAGCACCTGGAGCACTGACACCTCCTGTCCCTACAGTGCCAACTCTACCTGTACATCAGGTCAATCAGCATTTCTGGATCTTCCTGGTGCTCCTTCATTTTAACTGTGTCTGACAGGATCATATGGAGGTTGAACACTAAATCCTGGACCTGTGAAAAATAAGCTGTTGTAAAGAACTGGCAATGGGAATTGAGCTACACATTGTTATGTGAGGAACACGGTCACTCTGAACCTTTGTGTGTTTACATCTTGCCAGAACTAATCAAAGACCTGAGTTGTACGTGATCAGATGATTAAAAAAACCAAAAACAAACCCTTTTCAGGGAATGCATGCAAATTCCAGTTGTAGATGGAGGTTTAGGCACAGCCTGTTAATGAACTACATATTATTTTTCTAGTGGCTTATGCCTTTTACCTGGTCAGGAAACGTTGTCTCCCTGAGTTCCAGATCTTCTTCAGCATATGTCAGAATAGTCTTGAGGGAACGTCGAAGAAACTCTTCATTGAAGTTCTGGGATGTCCCCACCAGGGATGACAGGGACATGGTCACCTGCATCTTCACTCTGGCAAAGTTCTGCAACAGAGGTGTTGTTACGGCATTTCAGCAGCCTGGACAGAGTGCAATACCAGTGCTTTGGTCATGGCACCCTCCCCCTGAGCTGACAGAGGAAAGAAAACTGAAGTTTTGCTAGAAAGGCTGTCTCAGAGCAGTGATTAGAATAAACCTGGTGCTGCCAAACTTCATAACCTGATGATTTTTCAGTTCCAGATAAAGGTTCTCCTGGAAAAATATTAGTGTTGTTTCCTTCCATATGGTCTCCTCTCACACACCCTGAACAGGATGATGGTCTCATCAAACAGCCTTGATTCCGAACAGTTGCTTTTGGTTTGGTCAAGCCTAAAAACTGGAATCCCATTATCTTTGCTGCTGTCAATCCCCTCACAGTTCCTGGGCCCAGAACCAGGGTGTCCCCCAGCTCTGTGGGGGACTGTACCCAAAGCCAGCAGCCCCAACCCTGTTATCTGCAATATCCCAGGGAAGAGAGCAGGACTCACGTTCCCAATCTCGAAGTTCTGCCTCATGAGGAGGTACAGGGAGGCACTGGCGTGGGACCTGATGGTGCTGATGCTGCTGCTGCAGTGCCTCAGGAGCCTCAGGCACAGATCTGCACATTGCTCTGTCTCCTCCTCAAACAGCAGCTCAGGGAACTGGAAAACAGCACGGGAGGAAATCAGGGCTTGGACAGGCAGGAATGAGGACAAACAGGCAGCAGTGAGGGCCACTGGAATGAGAAGGAGCCCAATCCCTGTTTTGAGGGGAATGATGCTCATTTGAATCACTTTACAGTAAGGCAGCACTGGCAGTACTGAAAGACAACTCATTTTACCTGCCCCCCCCAACTTGCTCCTACATCTACATCCTCACATTGATTTACATCGCTCCCAAAAACTCAGGCTTAAAACTTTGAGCTTTTCCACCCTACAGAAACTGAAGAATTGTTTCAATTATAGGCCCAGCAAAACAAATCCATTTAAAGTGAGATTTGTCCAGCTTAAACCCCACCTGTGCCTTGTGCTCCCCACTGAGCAGGTGCCTCTTCCCACTTAGTGCCAGCCAGCAGGAACCCACATCCCATTCTTGGTGTGTGAGCTGCACTTTTTGCTGCACCAACCCCAAAATGCAGAAATAAAGGTACTGCCCACGAAAACCAGGCCAGAGCACGCTGCCTGAAAATTGATACTGCCCAAAATAAAGTAACTGCTTGGGCAAGTGACCCCATACAAAGGAAGAAACAGAGCCTTCCTCCCTCAGTGCTGCTCAGGGTGGATTTCAGCCCCCACAGGGGATTCACCTTTGAGACCAAAGCTCTCTGTGTGGCAAAGCAGTGCTGGAGGTAAAGGGCACTTTGGTTGCAGGCCATGCTGTGCAGCAGCACTTTGAGCACCCCACCCAGGATGCTCTCCTTGGACTCCGTCACGGACACCGTCTGCAAAGCGAAACCAAAATTCCATGAGAAAAATGAACCTGCTGCGTGTCTGTGTGTGGGGGAGAGAGCAAACAGCTCTGACCAAAAGCCCTTTGCATGGAGAAATTACCCACTCAGCTGGGCCTGTGAAACAGCCCCACTCTGAGCCCACTCCCAGGTGAGGAACACCTGATCTGTGGATAAAGCAGGTGGAATGGGGATTCTTTGTCCCCAGTGAGGCTCTGACCTTTGGGGACATTGTTCTACTGGAGGGAAAGCCCACAGCTGGGCTCTAGCTGGGTTATTCAGGCACAGAGTACAATCCTTGGCATTCCTGGGTGTCTCTGCAGATCAGAAGTGGATTTGGGAAGCATGGTCCTGCTGCTCCCAGCCCGTGCTCAGGTACATTTGTACAAAAGCAGGGGACAAAGTGAGTACAGATCCAGGAGGCTGACCTGGAACCCAGTGAATTGAGGTTTGGGAAGAACTGGAGGAATTGTTTGGGATAGGGCAAGATTTGGAGATTTTTACAGTTCATTCCTGAATAACTATTTCTTATTCTACAAGGAGGGGAGAATCTTCAAATTCTCCTATTTCAAGGCTGAAGGAGGGTATTGCAATGTAAAACCAGATTGCTCCAGGCTGGCATTAGGAGAGGCATCACCCCCTTCCTGCTGCAGCTGAACAGTTCTCTCAGCACTGAGGCAGTTTTGTTTAACAAACTGCTGCCTGGCCAGGTGACTGTAATGCCATTACATCTCCATTTTCTTATCAACCTCACCTGTACAACTATCTCTAGAGTATCCAAAATGATCAGGTTGGCTTCTGTTGCAAGATTCCCATCAATGAGTGCCTCGTGTTCTATCTCTGCCCTTGACCTAAGCAGAGAAAACAAAGCAGTAAAATTACTTCCTGATTAAGGAACAGACCTACATATTTTCCAGTCAAAAACGTTCTCTCACTAGCAGGAAACTCCCAGTTACAGTTTGGATATTTATCACTGGACAACACTACGACGATACTTCAGTGCACCCACTGAGAGTACAGGAAGGAAAACTCAGTTTTTTACAAGTACAGACTTACAGAGGCTTCACGTTCACCATGCTTGGAGAGCTCACACTGCTCCCTGACACGTCATTACTCCCCCAGGAACACAACAACAATTTAGACCCCAACTCCAAGTCCAGACTGGCTCAGCAGCATCGTTAGGCATGCGACAGCACAACCAGGAACAGGACATGTGGCTTTACGCTGCAGGCTGTGGACACACGGTGGTGCTACACGAGCTGGGAAGCTGCACTCCTGCTGGCAGCAGCACAGTGCAGCCTGCCAGGGCCCAATCTTATCTCTCCAAGCTACACTGCATTTAATCCTTGAAGTACAACTTCCTCTCTGAGGAGGACAAGGTTTTGCTGTTCCATGCCAGGCACTCGCTTTCCTGGAAAGCTTTGCAAAGTCCAGACACCCACTCACACCTGTGGCTCCAGGAATTCAGCACAAGCAGCCCCTTCCAGGGGCACCAGCTGCACTGGGCAGAGATCCAGTGCTGGATTGAAAGAGCCCAACCCTGACCTGCCCTGCCACAGGTGCCATCTCTGACAGGCTTGTGCCAGACCAAATCCCAGCAGAAAGGTAACCAAAATCTCAGAAAAATACACAGAAAGAGGGAGGAACTATTTGGCTCTTGGAGCTGTATTGCAGCAGCTCTTGTCTGCAACACTCCATGTCCTCTGGGAGCTGGCTCATACCCCCAACATCTCCAAAATTGGAAGTTTTGGGACCTGACCCCACATAAAATAATACCATCTGCATAAAATGACAGAGGCTGCAGTTAGCTGTGCACAGTTCTCGGGGTGAAAAGTCTTGTTTATAGGGTATCAAAGGGCCAGGCTCTATCAACACACACAGGACACAGTCACAGCAAGCAAGGGTTAGAAAGCAGCTCTAGAGAGTTTTATCTAAGCAGCTCCTTTTGGGAGGTGAGACACCATCCTTTGATCATCAAGGAATTCCACAGCTGTTAAATGTGTCCATGAGGTCCTTCTGGGAAGGAGAGGGCTCAGACCCAGCGTTGGCAGTGAACTGATGAGTTCTTCAGGCCAAATTTTAATCTGGTGTGACTCTGGAATTTATATCTACATCACTTCAGCAGCAGGTGGAAACACCCTGGTCATCTGGCTTTCCCAATGACTCAACAGGACAGGAGCCTTGGAAAAAGCCATTCCTTGACATAAAGAGAAATTACATTTTTGTGCGGGGCAAAACGACTAAAAGCTGTGAAGAATTGCTTTCTACTCCAGGGAGAGTCAATGGGTAAAATTTGGCCTGATCTCCATCTGGGCTCTGAGGACTCCATTCCTCAGCTTCTTCAGATCTTCACTTGGGCTGAGGTTGCTTTCCTAGGATTAGGAACAATTCTTTTGCTGGGAGGATGGAGACTGCAGATTGCATTTTGAGGGGACAGAAAACGTGCACAGCAAAGCTCAAACACAACTCCTGAGCCCTCTGGATTAAACCACACCAAGAGAAGGAATTTTCAAGGAAATGGGTGTAATAAGCCAAAAGAGCTCATTCCAGTCAGTTGCACACACACACTGAGAAATTCTGCCAAGCATCACAAACAACGCTGTGATGGTTGAGTCTGCAGATGTACAAAATGGCAATTTAGAAGAACTGCACACCAATGCTACAGTACCTGGCTGGTTTGTGGCTTCTAAAAGCACAGCACATGTGGAAAAACAATCAAAGTGATGGATTAGGACAGGAAAGGAAAGCGAGCTTTGAGAACTCCAGAATGCTCTTATGGAATAAAGGAAATACGACATGAGATATAAATGCTATCTGTGGAAACTGTTAATGGATCTTCCCTCTAAATTACAGCTTAGGGCAGGGTTTTAAGAAAGTAATGGATTGTATTAGTCTCTTTAAATCTGATTTGAAAGCCTAAGGAAGCAAGGGACAGTGGAAAGGCAAAGAGTTGGGAGGGCAGTGTTGGAGTAAAAGCTATTTGCCTTTTTTTTTACACTGCCAGCCCTGTGCATCTGAGGGCTCAAACCTGCTGGCACAAGGGCTGAGTGACTGCTGGCAGTGCCCTTTCGTGGGGAGGGGGGCCCTGCTCTCACAGGCCCTGGCACATGGGAAAGCAGAAGGATAAGGCAGAGTTACTTGTCAAGCTTCTCTGTGTTCTGCCGCCAGTGAGTCATATCCTTTCTCCATCTCAGATTCTCTTGACTTCCAAAGGCACTCCCAGAAGGGCTCCTCTCTGCAGGGTAAGAGCAAAACAACAGCAGTCAGCTGATGCTCATTTCTGCTGCACCAGCAGCAGCTCCAGACCTGCTCACAAGTGGCAGGTGGCAGCAAAGATGACTTTCCAGAGCCTGAGGCTGTGGCACTCACCCAGGATGTTTGCATGGCCCTAATTCTGTCACTGCTGAGTGGCACGGGACACAGAGAGGCAGCTGAGACACTCAGTGGGGAGAGGAGTCCCTTCCCTGGACTGCACCAGGATCCTCAGCATTCCAACACTGCTGTCCTCAACTGGCACCCAGGAATGTTCTCAGGGTGGTGCCAAGACCCCCTTTCCCACCTCACAATCTTTTATTCTCATTGCTGGGAGAGCAGGGGAATTTCAAGTTATAAATGCAATCTGGCCACATTAAGAAGAAAACACAGGTTGCCATCTCTGAAGTGATTCCTTAATTATGGCCCTAAACTACTTATCCACCTCAGCCCACAATGACAGGCTCAATAGTGGCAGAGCAGGAGACAAAACCACAGCTCTGGTTCTTATCCTAACCCCTGGGCCACCCTTTGAATTTGAGTGGTCATAAAAATTACTGTTTTTTACAAACAGTAAAAGTCATCAGAAGGTGCCTGTTAGCCCAACTACAGCTATTTCACATCTCCTCAAGTCAGCAGGGATGTCCAGGCATTTTCAGAGCTATCAAAGCAAGATCAGGCACTCTGATCCTTGAACAGAACACTCAAGAAGATACTAAACTGGAAGAAATTAAGGCAAAAATACCCCATAAATGAGATGTGATCTCACTTAGAAAGGCAATCAACTAACAAGTAAACTGTCTACAATTTAGGAAAGGTGTAGAGATTTGTCAGACCCAGGGAAGGATGCTGCAAACAGCTTTCCTAGAGGCCTCTTTGTCTGCATCTCACACCACAGGTGGGTGCAAATAATTGTTGGGGATGGGAGGAGCAGCTTTTGGAAAAAAAAGGGATGGCACAGGGACTCCTTTACTTACCCAGTTGTCCTCTACTTCTTCGGACCATTTCCTGCCTTGCCCCTATGCTGCCCAAAATTGCTTCTTCAAGCTTGGCTCTCATGTCTTTCGACTTCTTAAACGTCAGACTGTTCATTCTTTCAAACACTTTCTTGCCCTGCGAGTTCCAAACAAAACCATGAGGGAAGATCCTTTCAATTTGGGATATTTGCTAAGTTAACAACTCAAAACATCTGAAGAAATGCACTAAGAAAGGAATACAGATTAAGTTGGTAGGCAGATAAATTACTCAGGTTCCAGGATTGCTACAAAAAACTCTTTTCAAAGTGACACCGCAGCAATTCCCAGATGAGGGACAAGCAGCACAAACTGCTTGAGAAACGGAACAAGGCACAGACACTCACATGGCTGGGAAGTAGTAAACATGGGAAAAACCTGGCCTTGGGATTGTGAATACAGGAAATACTGTGGAGAGAGCAGGAAATGCCTTTCTGCAGTCGTGTAAAGGATGGGAGTGTAAAGGTCCTCGGCAGGGCCCAGGAGGGACTGCAGGAGGTTCCAGCTCGGCAGTACCTTGTACTCAAAGCAGGACACACAGAGATAGAGCAGGTCCAGCAGGCGGTTGAGCTGCAGCACTGACAGGTCTGTGAACCATTTCTGCAGGACGCTCTCGTCCGCGTTCTTCAGCACCCACAGCAGGCAGATGAGGAGGCTGCGGCTGGACTCTGTTGAGAAGGTGGAGTGCTGCCTGCCACTCTGAAACACAGGTCAGGACACTGCTTCACACCCCACATCCCCATCACCACAGCGTAGGAATTAATTTCTTCCCTTCAGATGCCTTTAAAAACCTCCAGCTGCTTAGGAGCTAGGCAGAGGGGCTGCTTTTGTTATCTCATGCATCCATCAGTGTCTCATTGAGAGTGCACCTAAATCCCAGCAAAATGGGGTCATGGTCCTGGAGTAAAGGCAAGAGAAGGCAGGAATTGAAGGGTCTCCCTGCTACCACAATCAGGATTCCCTCTCTGTGCAGAGAACAGGGGAAATGGCCCATTTTTGCCTTCACCTAAGTGGGATTTAGACGTGGAAGGAGATTTTTCTTAGGGTTTAAAGCTCAAAGTGACCACTGCACTCCACAGCACTTCTATAAGATTGTTTAAGAACAAAAGAATCTTTACCAGGGAAGAGAGTTATCCCACTTTCTGAGGTTTGTTGATTTCTATCTCACCCTGGCATTTTCTTATGCCCCTCTGAGACACACAGCAACATGCAAACAGTGCTTTGTCCCCCTTGTCCCTGCCCCTCTGCAACACCCAGCTGCAAACTGATGTGCGTCCCCAGAGAAGCTGCTAAATACTTGCTGTGTGACACAGACTGAGGGTCAGGAAATGGGGAGAGATGAATTTGTACCGAGGAGGGGAGTAGAAAACTGCTGGGCCTGGTGAGCTGGGGGACAGATGTCCCTGCAATGGCCATGGCCACTGTCTGGCTGATCATGCTGCCACCCTCGCTCTCGTAATCGTCCACGGCGACACAGCTCGGCCTCCCCCGCTGGTTGTGACTCTCTGCAGGGAAATACAGACTTTAGTCAAGCCCCAAATCCAAGGCTTCTCCCCCCAGACTCCCTCCACACTGCTGGTCTCACTGAACTGGGAATGCAAACTGAGAATCATCACTTGAGGGGTCCTACAAAGAACAGGACAATGATCTGAGGGCATGAAAGCAAAGAAAGCAATTCCCAAATGCAACCTACACAACACCTCAGTACCTAAAACCCTTCTAACAACAGACCTTTTGTCCCTTTGAATACTCCAAATCCTTTCTTGCAGCTTTATTGTGTCATTAAACTCAAAGGGTGTAGAGGACAACTCTAAATTCCAAACTATTCCTGATTGGACTCCCTGCCCTGGTTTGAAATAACCTCTGCTGCTCTTTGGGACACTTTGCAAAGCACCCCTGAAAATGAACTGCTGATGGAACACATGATAAGAGGAAGGAGAGGAACTCTGCTTATCCTTTGGAATTAGGAACTCTGGTACAGTGTGAGGGGTGACTTTTTAAGCAGGGCAGAGACACAAACGGAAGCTGGCTCTGCATTTACAGCAGCCAGTGGGATGTAAACTAAAATGCACTGGTGGTTTTTATTTCATGCCAACAAGTGGGCAAATGCAACTCTTGAGTGTTAACAGGCACTGAAGGCACATTTTGCAAGTGCAAACCAACATGAAAAAAAAGTCAAAATCGCAATTCAGAAACAACCTCTTCCGACAGCAAAGATGTTCATAATTCAATTTTAGAACCCAAACCCTCAAGTCTGGTGAGCAGATAGCCAAGGCAGAGAGTATCAAATACCTGTGAAGTCATAGAGCTGAGGCACAGTTTCCATGATCACTCCAATCAGAGGTAGATACAGCATTGCAACCCGGGCCTTTACCTGGGGGTCAGCGTACCGCGGGTCCGAGTCGTGGCTGGACAGCAGGTTGTGTACCATGTTGATGACCTTCTTATGCAATCCAAATAAACTGTTAAAAGACAGTTGGGTCATGCACGTTAGTTAATATCTTCAAAGCAAATTCTCTTTTGTAACTAAGGGGCTTCAAAAAGGGGGAAAAAAAAAAAAAATCCCGTTTTTTATTTTTAACTTCACGCGAACTGCCGTTGCATGGGGTTTTTTGATCTCCCATGGATCTTACAGATGGCTGGTTTTTCACTGTGCTTTGTAAAATGGGCAAAAATATCTTGTGGAATGCACACCCAGTATAATGCGGACACTCATATTTTCCATAAAAATACCCCAAAGTCCCAGCTACTGCTGTGCTGAAGCATCGAGTCTACTAAAAACTATTAGAAAAACTTAGGATATATGGAAAACAGGGAGAGAAACTTGAGAGGACAGTGGGTTTAGTAAAACTATTCACTGCATTCTTTTTTTGTTTATATTTTACACCATTTACAGAGAGACAAACCCTCCTAAGCCAGAACACTGCTTTAATCAAATGATCAGGAAGTTTCTGCTTCAGCTCCCCACCCTACCCCATGCAATTATTGAACCAAAACAGGAGACTACAGATTCATAATTCTAAATAAAAGGTGACAAAGACATGAAGGGATAGAAGGAAAAACAGCCAAAATGGCCTTTCTCATTATACTGGCAGAGCCCTTCTATAGGGCACCCTGTGTGACCCTCCTCGAAAACACAAAAACTCCCCTGAATCTCTCAAGGACTCTGCTCCTTTCAATCCCCTCAGCCACCACGCAGAGGCAAAACTCTCCCAGAGCAAATAGCAGGTTCTCTCTGCAGCTATTTGCTATTTGCTGGTAGGCAAACCAGCCAAGAAGACACTTTACCCCATGCATGAAGCAGCCAAGGAAGCTCAGACATTAGGCAGTAGCAAAACATAAGCTGCAATGTTCAGACCTGAGGTATTAAAACAAGTGCTGAATTTCAGGCAGTATCCACTTTACCTGAAAAGTAGAGGTGAGTTCTGGTTAAAAAATGAGGCTTTGACTGGGTTTTGGGGGGTTTGAAGTGACTATAAGGCAGCAGTACAGCTTGGGAGGACATCAGCTATTGGAGCTGCACATCCTCCCTGTGGCTTTTAATCAAGCCATAATGAGATCCTACAATTGCTTGTTTGTGTAATTAGTGAGAGCCTTAACAACTAGGAAGGAAACGCTTATTTAAGTGACTGGCTCCTTCAGACTAAGGATAAAGAAAAGTCTTTGTATTTTGAAGGAGTGGCACCTAAATCGTGTTCTTAAAAATTCAAGGGAAACTATTCCACAGGCCATAAAACCACAGATAGGGAAAACATCCAAGCAACGCAGCATAATTCCAACTAGGGATCCATGGATTTCTTTGTCAGTTTTCCAGAGCTGAGTGGGCACTGTGGTGGATTGATCCATGGTGGAGAGGAGGAAATGCAGCCCCCTGCTCTTCCTGCCCGAGAAGGCGGCGAATCGATCTCGCCGCCCTCCCACCATCCCCTCCCTTATCTCAGCCCTGGCCTGGGTTTCTGTCAACACCCACACACACTGCTGGAAAACCGACTCTGGCACTCAACTCTGAGGGATGAATTCTGATTTTCTCACGTCTGGCCTGCACCACCAGCCAAGATGGGCAGCGTGGGCGCTGTGTGTGATGGCCAAAGCAGCCCTGCAGTCTTTGCAGAGAGAATTGAGCAGGGTGTAGCTGCTGGGACTGTCACGTTCAGCTGGATCCCTTCCCCTGCAGGCTCTGTTTGTCCTGTTTTTCAGGCTGCAGGTGCTCTGCAGGGCTGCACTGTACCCTGTCATACTGAGGGATGTATCCAACACACACCTCCAGGCACCAGAGAACTGACTCCTTTTCTGCCCAACTCAATCCGAAGAGTTCTTATAAAATGAGCTAAAACTAAACAAAACTTGTTAATGGAGCAAAAAGAGCAAGGACAGAACACACTTAAGGCTCTGGATCACCTATCAAGGCCTAAAGCAGGTCTCTAACACAATAAGCAACTAGATGAACAGTCTTGCTGCAGGATAATGAACTGGGAACAATTCTGCATTTTCTCCAGTGGTGGCCACAATATTTTATGGAAGGCAAGTCTGAACTCTCTGCTGGTGGTAACTGTACGATTGTTAAGTCAAAACAAGGGAAGAGCAGATCTGAACACACTTGGTTTACTTTATCTGATAGATCTACCAGGAGAAATGCAGAGGGTTTGAGTTTGAGAAGTCAACAAACCTGAAACTACAAGCTCTTCTGCAAAACAATAAAAAAATGAATGTTTTACAGGTATACATCTGCCCCCAAATTCAGGAGCTTTGATCAAAACGCATCTCCAGAGCTGAACTGGTATCAGGGGGCTTTTTCTGGCTGGACAAGGTTTGAGAGAGGAGTTGTCTCCCCAGTGTGCAGATTACCATCCTGGGCCAGGCTTCAGGGCTTGGCAGGCAGGGAGAGAACAGAAAGTTTGTGAAGAACAAGGGCAGACACACTCAGAGACAGGGCCTGATTTCTAACCAGTGAGCAGGATGCTCCTCTGGCACAAGAAGGATTTCTGCAGACAGCACATATGGGTAAAGATTTGCTGCTTTTGCCATTTCAGGCCAAACAAATGGGACTGCAGTGTGTTATGTATATATACAGGAAAATATTCCAGTTTATGGCATCACTTTCTTCTCCAAGAGGAAACAGAATGAATGTTTAACTCCAGAGACCTCTTGGCAAAGGGGCAGAATTAACCATGAATCATCAGCATTTTTCGACACGGCTGATATTTCTGAGTCCACCTTGAGAAAAATGCCTGTGAGGGAACTCAGGACTGTGGAATCAATCAATAATTTCCATTGCAACCCATTTTAAAAAGGCAAGGCAGAAAACAGCCCTAAATAACACAAGGAATGGACTGGATGTCAGGACTACAGCAGAAAATTATTTGCTGCACAAGCCAGGCAAGTCACTGACAAACTCTGCATGCTTGACTCTATTTGTCTATTTAGGTAACCCACAGGGGCCTCATCAATGCATAATTTACAGTTAAAAAGAGCTAGGAGAACCACAGGCAAAATATATTGTAACATTTAAAACCACCAGCAAGAGAGGCTTCCTAAATGTTGGAAATTATTTTCTTGTTACAATTGAGAAAAGCTGTTTTCCTTTCAGAGCTCCAGCAGTGCCCCTGTGGCATCTGGGGGTTCCAGCAAGAACCTCTTTCTCTTCTTCTCAGCTGGAAAAATGTGATTAAAATCAGGTTTACAGAGTGTGGGATAAGGAAGAAACACAAGAGGCAAGAAAAAAGAACATTCTTAAAGAGCTTATCATAGCTTCTTATCATAGCTTACAAATTTATATAAATTCTGGCCATGCCAGGACTTTCTTTGCATCCCCAATTTGCTCAGAATTACAGAAAGCTCTCTGAAAAACAAAAGTTTGTAAAGATTTACCCTTCTGCATCAGGATCTAGAATGACAGCCAGTTCTGTGAGCACCAGCCCGGCCAGGTAATGCTGCTGGCGGAAAGGCACAGACAACTCAAACATATTTGCAATCTTCTGGTCTTGGACACTTGTGGAGAACCCAGAACTCTGAAAAAATCAAGTTTCAGAAGTTGCATCATGAACAGAGTCAAAGCTTAGGAAATACGTAAGAAGCAGTTTTCAGAATTAAAGACAACCTTTTCCCATTTTTGTTTGGATCTAGGTACATCTACACTTAAATTCCATCTCAGCTCAGCAACCCTTCCATTAATTCTGTTCGTTGTTGTTGTCTTCCCCTGTTAGGAAAGTTAAACCAAATAACCTTTAAAAGTGGATTAGTTAAACTCTTAACTCAAGGATGCTCTTATTCAAGCTGAAGAAGGCTTTAATTTGATTTAGTTTATGTGATTTTGCAACTAATTAATCCACCTGAATGACACACTAATTCAAATTACTTTTTCTGAGCAGGCCAGGACTAAGCTGCAGAGAGCTCAGAAGTCCCTTGTGCTGCCAGAAAAGGGTAACACTGGACAAAGTGTTTTCTTTCATGGCTTATTTGTGTTTGTCCAATATAAGAGGGGACGAGGTCCCTAAGGACAGTCTGTGGTCACTACCAGAAGAGGGATATGGGCACTCTTTCCTCAATAATAAAAGACCAAAAGAAATCAGAACCTATGTGGCAGGAAAAACTGATTTCTAACTAAACACTTCCAAAAATATTAGCAAGAGGGACTGAAGGCACAGTGTATACAACTGCCTGATATGATTTAATTCTCAGCACTGAGCTCAACTTGTATTTCCCAAATTTCTCAGTACCTGGGAAGTGGCTGAAGACACAGATGGTGATGGAGATGCAGGTGGTGTGAGCAAGCTGCAGGGTAAATTCAAGGTGACATAGTGCTCGTGGCTGCAAATGATGCGCAGGAAGTCCAGCCTCAGAGATGCCAGGTTGCTTGGATTTGTTAAGGAATACAGCTTTGAAGACACCTGGAAAGTCCAGCCCATAGCAGTGCAGTCAGCACCAAAAGAGAGTGTAACTGCAGGGTGAGCCCCCCTGTCCCACCACTGCTCCCCAAAATCACTCCCAAAGCAAGAATGGAGAGCTTGGTGTCATTAAATGGTCACACCCATGTCCACATCACTTCTTTGTGCCACAGATTAAATTCCTGATGTGCAGGAGCCACACACATCCCAGCTAACAACATATCTCTCAATACAAGATGTATACAACAGTCATATATAAATAACCAAATGAAGAACTGTGGACTTCACATACTGGGGGGTTGGAACAAGATAATCTTTAAGGTCCTTTCCAACCCAAACCATTCTTTGATTCTGTGATTCCCACATCCTGTTGATTTCAGCAGGGAGTTGTGAGAAGCAGGACCACAGTGCAATGCATTAACAGCTCCAAGATGCAGGCTGGATTTTATACAGTATCTTTTATATATAAAAAATATAATTAGTGACACATAATATATATATAATACATAGTTGGCAACTTAAAATCTTAAATGCTCTTGCTGTTCTTTTGCCCCTTATAGAGAATGTTTTAGACTGCAGGGAAAATGAGTCTAACCTTAGTCTCAGTAATCCCTTGTTATCTCCTCTGTTCATAGTGTCAGCAGGATGTTTGTAGTCAAACAAAACTTTGTGGTTCAGGGTGATTTCCCTGTCACACTGCAAACGAGGAGATCCCCTTATGGGGGAGGACACTCTGCATTCCCCAAAGGATGAAAGAGGAGCTCGGTGATCAATCTGATCATCCAGGGTCACCATGTCCTTGAGAGACCATGACAGTCTGAGCTCCCTCACAGAACCTCCCACTAATTTTTGATTCAATTACTCTGAACGTGGTGAGCAGAGGGAATAATTCTCCCTTCCTGCTGCTTGTCCTTTCACTCCAGGGAGTGACTCCTAATTCACAGTTAAGAGTGTAATCAGAGAGGCGTAAACCTTAAATCACCTCTGAGAATGCCCTGCTCTGAACAGCAGAATTCTGTGTCCATATTTTACTGTCTGTCCAGAGAAATTTAACAGTAACAGGCTCTGCCATGGTCCAGTTAAGCCACAATGTTTATCTGCATTCACCTGTTTGTAGCAGGTCTTAATAAGAGCGAAAACAAATCCTCTGTCCATGATGGACAACAGATCATTGAGGAAAAACGCGAGACTGGTGTTGAGCCGCTCGACCATTTCCGTGTCCTGCAGAGGAGGAAGAGAAAACCAGAAAGCAGATGAAGAACCCTGGGTGTTTTCAAGCAAACAGGAGGCAGGAGGGCTGCTGGCTGAGCTGGGCTCAGTGTAATTGTTTGCCATCACCTTCTGGAAGCGGGAGACTATATCACCAGCAATTGTGCTGACCAGCGCAGTCACGTCATCCATGAAGCGCTCCGGGAAACGATTCTTCCTCGGCGCATCCAGTTTGTCAGCAAAATACAGATGATGCACCATGCTCTTCACCTAGGGGGATATAAATTACAGCAGAGCCACTTGCAGTGGTTGCTGGTTCTGTTTGAAAGCAGGGGCTGGGAGACATCAGGGATGTGTTTGCTCACCATCAGCTCGAAGAAGAACCAGGCCTGCTGCAGCGCTGCCTCCCGCACGCTCCCGCTGCACACAACCCACTGCAGAGCCAGCTCCTCGTGGAAAAGCTACAGAGTCAAATCCAGAGTCAGCCTGAGCCTCCAGAGCAGCTCCCAACACAGCCCCCATGAGAAATGTCAGCACAGTCCATGGCAAATATGGCAAACAATGAGTTAAGCAAACTAAGTAACTGAGGACATGACAGCAGTGGTGGCACCCCATAAAGAAATCCCCAGCTAACAATGAGGGATGAGGTTATGACATGTGATGTGAGAAACGTTTCACAGCATCTCGCTCCAGGATTGAATCTCAAGTGCCAAAAGAATTTTCTGCCCACCCCCAAAAAATAATAATTAAAAAAAAGCTTGGTGCTCAAATTAGTTTAGTTTAAAAAGTCTACCTTTCTGTCTGGTCTGATTTTCGCAGGAAAAAGGAGTAAAAAGTGGACATATAAAGTGATTTGTACAAAAATGTATATTTACTGTGAGAAAGGACTTAAAACAGTAAGATGGAAACATGGGGCTCAAACAGCTCTTGGATTTCTTTTCTTGGGACGACCAACCCACAGACTGATGGTGGCAGCGGCCACATTTTCATTACACCAAACTCAGCATTTTGCCTTTCTGGTCTCCTCTCCTCTAAGAGAGTTCACTTTCAGAGTGACTCCCATTACCGTTCTGGAGTCTCTTTGGATTAACACCTGGATAACTGAGCTCAGCACACTGAGCCATCCAACACATTTTCATTTCGCACACAAAATGCATCATTTACGTGTCTAGACAGTGCTATTCATATTTTTTGAAAGCCAGTAATAAACTGGCCCCAAACACTACGGCCACTCAATCAGGCAAGCTACTCCTGATCACTTAATTCTTCCCAATTCAACTCCAAATACTTCACATTCCCTACAGCATGGATATTCAGAGGTGTTAAGCACCAGCAGTTCCTAATGACCTCGGGGGGGGGTGAGTGGGGGGAAAAAATCAGGCTATAAATAAAAGAATAAATTACATCATGTTTTCAGAATGACTTGACCTCCCTGCCCCATAATATCAATTGTCTCCACTGAAATCTACCTTTTTGGTTGGTAATCGTCCTGTTAATGTTTGTAAGAAACTTGACGTCTCAGTGTGCGAAGACATACGATTACAACTTCGATCCGTAGCCTACGGAGTGGAGATGAATGAATGATGACAGGACATTAAAGTTTGCTGTGGATGGGTTTTGCAGCTCAAGGACAACGAACGTTTACAAAAATACTCTTCCAACTGTAGGGTTTTTGCAGCTTTTTAAGCATTCTCAAAGTCTTAGCCATTTACAGATTGGGTCTAAACAAAACGACAGCAATTTTGATTGGTTTTAAGACATACAGGTTATTTAAAGAACTGCACGTTCTGAGGCACAAAGACAATGCTGCAAAGCATGAAAGTCTTCCATCGTTGCATTTTATCAACATGCACAGGTAATACTTGGAATTTCAGCCCATACCTCTCAATCTACCAGAGGCCAAGCATGCGGGGAGGTACCCACAGCCATGCTGCTGCTGCCACGGGCAAAGAGAAAATCACTCAAGTTCTGCTTCTGATGGAAATAATTTGCCCTGAGAGCAAGTGAACTTGGACTAAGTATTTTGGGAAGGCTGGGAAAGAGGAGCAGTTGAGAGGTACGTTCAAGGCAACCATGCAGTGGAGAACAGCAGGCAATAGGGGCTAAATAAATTCTTTCTGACTGAAGCTGCTGTAAAGTTTTCATACTTTGCAACACAGAACACTACAATTGGCCCTGGCAAATCACTGCCTCCAGCACTCAAATTGACATGTTTTAAGAGAGAATTTCATATGTGGCAATCAATTTGGGTTCACAATATTCCACTCAAGTCATGAAGGATTACTGGACGATGAGTACTAAATGCTTGATGAAAATGGAAAAATGGTTCACGACATCGAAAGGAATGGCAAACATGGACAAAACTATGAAGCTGTGATTATGTTCCCACTTAGAAACGTGCTCCACCTGAAGTTGAAACTAGTGTGAGAGAAAGAGAAAAAAAGAAAACAAAAGCAGTCACAGCATTTACATTTCACAGACCAGCAACCACTGAAATGAAAGGAGGGGACACGTTCACATAGCGGAAGGTTTTTCATGCAGTGTGGTGGGGTGGTGGGGGAGAAGACGAGAATTTATAAAATCAAACTGAAAAGTTTTCAAATAAATAATTATTTAAAAAAAAAAACAAAACAACAACAAACCACCAAAACTGGAATATGCACTGAAAGGAAGATATTCTACAGGGAAACATCAGGGAAAACAAAGGCAGAAAAACCTCTACCGAAGACACCACCTGTGTTGACTCTGCACTTGGGCTGGGGTTGGATCCCCATGGGGCTGCTTTTGGACCACCAGTGTTTACCCAGGAATTGGAGCGGTCTAAGCCCTGGGCATGTAACAGAAAGCAGTTGGGAAAGGAAAGAAATATTACATGTTGCAAGCCATACAGTAGTCAAAGTTCAGTCCTTACAAGCAATCAAAGTGGGTACACTGCAAACACATCAGCACTGAGGACTGTTGGGGCAGCCTGAGTTCTCAGCTGCCTGTTGAGACATTGAGCCCAGAGGATTATTTTATATCTCATATCCATACAGCACATTAATCCTGTCGACAGCTCTGGTCTGGCCTGTCCCATCTGGAATGCCTGACATTCAAAAATTCTCCTCCTCCTCCTGAAAAATCCCACTTGTCCTTTGCTCAGTTTAAACCCATTCCCATGGAGCCAGGTGAGATTTAAACTGTGGCAGATGGAAATTGCTGCTCAGATGTGAGGATGCTCTCTGAGGTTTCCAGCATCTTCAGGGTAGCCCAGGGTTCATAAGCTCTACAGTTCTTACAGAAATGGTGAGAAACTGTAGAGGCTGACTGTCAACCCTCACAGGGTTCCCTGTCTATGGAATAAAAATCCAGCACTGCTGGCAGAATAACCCTGTGGGCAGGATTTCACATGGACACTGGCATTTCCTCTGGGCACTGTGGCAGAGGAAAAACACATCTTTTCTGGAACCAATCTGCTTTGCCAAGCAAAAACATCTGAAAAATCATCCTGCTTTTCAAAAGCAAAATCTAGCTTGTACTCCAAATTCTACTGCAATGGATCATTTTGGCAAAATTACTGTGGATCCTTCCTGTCTTTGCTCTCTTCTCCTTGAGACACTCAGAAAGAAAGAAAAATTTGAACTTGTGCCGCTACCCAGGCTGTTCCCAAGTCAGGAACACTCAGGGGGATGGAGTGGACTTCTCTGGGTCCCAGGAAGCAGCTCTGACAGGGACAATTCCTTATAAATGCCACACATTGATTTTGACAACCCTCACCTGAGTGAGAGCTTCCATCCTCATTTCTGTGCCAACTCAGGGCTTTTTCCCAATACATAAAGCAGAGGTGCAGCTCATTTCCTCCCGGTGACCAGCATCAGCTGCAAAGTCCACCAAGCCTCATCTATTTCTCTCAGCAAACTAAAATCCACCTCAAGGTTGAACCTGGTGTGAGAGCTGTAACCTGGCACTCAAACCATTAATCCACCGAGCTCCTCGAGGCAGAGCTCAGCAGTGCTGTAATTTTGCTTAAGATGTCCAATAAAAAAAATACTGAACACATAAGGAGAGTGTTTTAATCTCAATTACTTTTTGGCAGGAATAAATCAAAGCCCTGTGCCCTGCTCAGCCCCATAAACATGCTTTATTTTGCTCACAGTGATTTAAAGTCGAAAGGGCTTTGCAGAATGCTGAACTAAGCTCATGTTTTGTAAAACCAGGTCTAATTTTGAAAACACCTTTATCCCCCTCGCATTCCTCTCTTGGGTTTCCTAATCTTGTCGCTCTGGTTCTGAGGAGAACAATTAAACACACACAGTGTTTGCAGAAGCAAAAGTCATTTTGTAAAAATCTGGAAAGGGAAGGATTCTTTCCTCTTTAGAAAGCAGAAGAGTGCAAGAGCTCCTTACTGCTTGGCAGAGTCACTCCGAAGTTCACAAAGCTGCTGTTAAATTCTGTTCTGTCCCCGGGGTTCAACCTGCAGCTGGGTCCGTGCAGGAATATAACCCACATCTGTGAAAATCCACTGGCAGAGCAATGAAAATCCACAGTGTTTTCTGGGTTTTTTCCCAGCACGTCTCCAACATTTCAGGATCACTTTAAACACATCATTTTAGACATTTAATAAATTTTCTTTAGTAGGGAATAAAATTTACGTGGCTTCAATTCACAAATGGTGGCAAAACAAGTGACAGACCTAGAAGCTCCTCTGCTGTGACAATAAACAGAAATCTTCCAAATCCTGTAAAGAGTTTTCAAAATGAAGTAAGAAGGTGGTAAGGGAGACTTAAAGCACTTATACCACACCTCTAAATACCTTACATTAAAATAAAAAAACAACACAAAACTGAACTTTGAAGATTTCCCTCAAACAACAAAACCCCAGTATGTGAGTTGTTTTAAAGCAGAAAACCTCCTGTGATAGGGAACCTGCACTTCAAATTAGAATCTATCTGGGAAGATGTGCTTAAACCATTACCTGGAGAAACAACAGGAATTTTTGCACCCTTTTACTCATGCCAGCATCTCAAGAAGTGTCTTATTTTTGTCTCTTGATATTAAGAAACAGAAATGCACTCAACCAAAAGTCTGTATAGCCAGACTGAGGTTAATTCCTAATTGTTAGACGACCCTAAAGTAAACTTTTTTCCTCAACAATTTTCCACGAACAGGTTTTCCTTTAAAGCCTGGAGTACACCTCTGGAAGAAAATCTCTCTTCATTCTGTATTGTGACATTATTCACCAAGCCAGCACACGTTAAACTTCTGATAGCCTGGGTAAATTCCATATGCACATCAGTGCCTGTGGCATTTCACAAAAGGTCAGGCTTGTTTAATTAGCAAGATACTGAAGTGGTCTTTAAAATATTTTAAGACTTCTAAGTCCAGACTTCGATGTCAGAAATAATCATTTTCCTACCCACAATTCTTCAATCTCTGATTTGGGCAGCAAATGATGTTGTTATTCATTTAAAATTGGTAACCTCTTCCTCAAACTGTGTTTTTCTTGCTCTTATAAAACCCAGCATCAGCCAAGTCAAGCCTGCCTGGTCAGGGTGGTGGCTTTGGTAACAATCTTGCTCCCTAAACTTCCAAAGGAATTTAACAGCTCCCTGCAAGGGCTCAGGAATTCACCTGTGCTGGAAGAATGAAAGGTCATGGTGGGAGAGTCTCACCTTGGTGAAGTCATCAGAGTTTGAAGAATAAAAAAAAAAGAGAGAACCCTAAAGGAGCTCAGGCATCTCTCTCAGGGAAGAGAATTACCAACACTGCTTTGTCCTGGCTCATCCCACCTACTTTAGGCACAAAATGAAGGGCTCAGATTGGGACTGTGGTGGTTCTGTACTCTCAGCAGGAGACGGATTTCCTGAGCCCTCAAGAGCCAGAGAACAACCACACTGGATGCTCTGCATCCACACTGGAATGTCACATTTTGGTGTGGGGAGTCAGTGCCCCTGCGGCTCAGCTGGCCAGACTGTGCCTCTCACCAACCATCCCAAACCCTCTCTGGGCCACACAGGGAGCAAGAATATTCCTGCTGTGTGAAGAGACTCACTCTGGACACCAGGAGTAGAGAAATCTGAGCAGCTGAATGCAGAGGAGAGGAAGAGTTTGGGGTTGGGAGGGAAGAGCGAGATTGGAGGGTGCAAGGTCTGGGGAGACACAACAGAGCTGGGCACAGGGTTCAGCTTCCAGCCATGCAAAAAGTGAGGGGGAGACAAACCCAGAAGGACTCCTGCCCTCAGCCCCCACACTTGTGGAAGCAGCTCTCCAGGATGGCTCCAACAAAGCAGACAGAACCATTTCCAAGGAGTGGAGTTCCCGTGGTGCCAACAGCAACTGCTGGGAAAGGGCTGAGGAGGGGCTGGGACAACCCTTGAGCCCTTCCCTGGTACTGAGGAAGGACCGGGAGGTGCTGGGGCTCTGAGGGGGCCCTGGCAGGCCAGCACAGACGTACCTTGGTGCCGATGATGGAGCGCACCTCGTCGTCGGGCGACGTGGGGGTGCCCGAGATGTCGGGGTTGCTGTTGCTGAGGCTGCGCGAGCGGTTCAGGTTGAGGCTGGCGGGGCGCACGGCCGACCGGGCCATGGTGGCGTAGTGCACTGACCCCCCGAGGCCGCCGGGACCTGCGGGGACGTCCGGTCAGGTCAGCCTCCCTCACCCAGACCCCCTCAGGACACCCAGCCCTGCCTGGGCAGTCCGCCCGTCACTGATACACACCTC
>WEKY01019246.1:289066-345220 GCA_013390045.1 Picathartes gymnocephalus | reverse complement strand
CAGTCCGGCCATCCCTCATCATCCAGACCCCCTCAGGACACCCAGCCCTGCCCGGTCAGTCCGGCCATCCCTCATCACCCAGATCCCCTCAGGACGCCCAGCCCTGCCTGGTCAGTCCGGCCATCTCTCATCACCCAGACCCCCTCAGGACGCCCAGCCCTGCCCAGACAGTCCGGCCATCTCTCATCACCCAGACCCCCTCAGGACACCCAGCCCTGCCCGGTCAGTCCGGCCATCTCTCACCCAGCCCTGCCCAGGCCTCCCCTACCCATCTCTCCAGGATGGAATAAAAAGCTGTTTTATCCACTGGGAAGCAGGAGGTTCCCTGTGGGTTTGTCTTTAGCTAACGGGATGTTTTCCAGACCTCATGCTCAAAATCTACCAAAGGTGGGCACAGTTTTAGGTACAAAACCTTCCCAACACCTCTCAGAGCTTTCCCACTCCGAGCAAGAACATTCCTGTCAAAGCCTGGATTTCCATGGCTCTCACTCACACCACCTCTTTCCCATCCCTTATTCTCAGCAGGGCTGAGATTAATTTGTTTCCCTCCTGTATCCAGACATGTGTTTTCTAGTACTTTACACTCCTGCTTTAAATATATAATGTCTATATTTTATATAAATACATAATAAAAATATGTTTTTCATATATATATGTATATGTATGTGTATATATTTACACATACATTAAAATATATAATTTATTATATATATAATAAATTTAATTAGCTTAGGCTCCATTTCTGGAATCAACCCAATTTTGGTCATCAATTGCAATGGTAACAAGAGCAAGTCTTTGTTTAATTGATAGATAATACCTTTTGGATATCTATTCTATCCAGCCAGTGTTTAAACTTTTGCGGAACTGGATAAAAGTATAAAAGTTCTTGTGAAAGAAACTGGGGAAATGCAACAAACCAAGAGTGCACCACATCTGTCTCATAGAAAAAACCTTAAAAACACAGATTTTTTGCCATAATTCATGGTCCTTCAGCTCTGGTATTCAAAATCATCAAGTAACCAAATCTCTGATATGACTAACAGTAATTAAACTCAGAAAAAAAGAGCTACCTGGTGATGGTGAGTTGGGATAAGTGTTGGGTAGGCGAAAAACATAATAAATATAGGAAGCAAGAAGGCTGTTCCTGCCGTGCTGGTCCTGGTTGCCATCCAAGTTCTTGTGAAGTCTGTTTATGATCGATGCCATCGCTTCAAAAGATGCTTGGCCCAGGTTAACTGAGAGCAAAAAATGAGGAGTTTGGTTTAGACTGCAGCAGGACCCAGGGGAAATCCTAAACGTGCATTTCTCACCCCAAACTGAGCCTGGTGTTTGAACCAGGTCTAACAAAGGGCCTGAGAGCAGGACAGCTGTTCCAGTGATCAGCTGCACTTTTATAAATAATAAATTTAATGAATTTAGGCTCCATTTCTGGAACCAGCCAGAAACTTTGGTCATCAACTGCAATGGTAACAAGATCGAGTCTTTGTTTAATTGATGGGTAATATCCTGTGGATATTTATCATGCTTTTCTCACTTAATTATTTCCTCTATTTAAGCCTTAGGCAAAATACAAACTGCATCAAAAAGAACAATTTCATTTTGTTTCAAAAAAAAAAATCTGTTCTGAAAATGAGGACAAAAATCTACAAACAGACTGAAGTAGATACTCTGGACAAATCAGAGATGAAGTTGACAGTAGCTAGAGAATGAAAATCTTCTTTTAAAAAAACCCAGTCACCAATGTCCATACAATGGACAAACCAATACAGAATACTGAAAGGGTGAAAGAACTTCAAAATATAAAATAAAAATGCAGGTAAATTCTTTCCCAGAAAGATTAACAAATAAACAATTGATATAGCTAAGAAAATATTTTTACATGTATTTTCAAAGCAGTCTTAGATACTTACATCCCACCATATCCAAACTCAGGTTTCCCACCAAAAAAACCCAGCGAAAACTTCTATTTTAAATACGAAGGATCTAATCCTGACTTAAACTTGTGATTTTTTTGTACTGCCATAGCACAGCCCTTCACAGGTTGCAAAAGGAAGAATTATTCATGTTGGTAGTATCAGGACCACAACTGGAACATGCAGCATCTCTATTTCCCTACTTTACCTACTTCCAGATTTTCCAAAGTGACTAGTAAGGTTGGAATCCCTACTTTCTGTCAGGATGGAGACACCTTAACAAGCTCCAGTGCTAAAAACATGCTGAGCATCCAGGAAAATCCAGGCTCTTTTCTGGTGCCTCAACCTGGACACCAAATTCCCAGTCCTTCTTGGAAGCCTTCTATTAAATATTAAATATTGCTCCTGTGTATATCACCCCAGAGCTGGATGCCAGCATGTTTTATTTGGGAGACACATGGTATATTAGCGACACTAAAATAAAGCATAAAAATGGACTTTTTTAGTCCTACATAAATATGATAAAATTGGAAGTGTCAAACTTGCAGCTATGTAATTCTCTATAAAACTTAAATAAAATACCTATTTGGCCTGCAATGACAGGAGGTCTTACTACCAGAAGGATCAGTTTGTCAAGCAGGAGATGAAGAAATCGCACTACCGGCTCCAGTTGAGAGGAATTTAAAGCTGAAATGCTGCTCTTCAGTTCATTTTCCAAGTTGTTTTCCATAATTCTCATGTCTCCTATTCGCACAGGGAACATGTGCTCATCCAGAGCATGGACAAGTGCAAAGAACTTGTCGAGGTAAGGGTCCTACAACAAGCAAAAAGCCAATAATCAGCAAGGATTTCCAAAATATCTCAATTTTCTATGGATTTGTGCCTCATGGATGGGTTCTCAGCCTTATTTTTCTATCTGGCCATTTGATCTCACAAAATTAGCAGAAATTCAACATCTCTGAGAGATCTGCCCATATATCTAATTCAATTTAATTCTAATTCCAGTTTAGAAGTTATCAGGGCAAAGCTTGAGATTGTGCATTCTTTGAAAAACCAGACAAAAATGCACTAAAATCACATTACTATTTACAGCACAAACAAAATACGTAAACCCCATCAAAATGACACGATGGGAATTAATAAAACAAAAGCTGAAATGATTAAACAAAATGATTGTCATCTTTATTTTCAGATCAAAGACAGACAGAGGGAAAATACAGGGGGAAACAAAAGAGGAGGAGGGGAAAGGGAAGAACAAGAAAACAAGAAAACAAGAAAACATCATTTGCCTGGGCTGTGTTAGAGCTGTTGTATCAAACACAACAGGCTGAGGTCTGAAAACACTGTTGGCCATTCACCCCCCTGTGAATAAAGGCCAAACCACTCATATTTTTAAGCAGAACTTCTCAAATATACTCACAGAAAAATGTAGAAAAACAGGTCTGCTGGCTCAAAACTGAAAAATGCGATTGTAATTTCACTACAAGGGATTGTTACACTCTTCACAGCATCAACTCTGACAGTGTTTCAACTGTCAGAAGATTATTTTATTCCAGTGACTGCTCTTGACACCCACCTGAGTGTGGAGGGATGACACAGCAACAACTTCCACGTTGAAAACCCCTTTGTGGTTATCCACCCACTTCATCCCAGGGAGAGGAACCTGCAGGTTGAGAGAAGAATGAGGGAGGATGTGACAGAGAGCAGAGCTAAGGCTCTGCTAATTACAATTTATTCGTTTCTTTTGGTCAGATCACACACACACAGCCACACACAAACACTAAAATTCTGTCTAAATTTAACGGTATTTAAGAAATAAATGCATGCATACACATAGATATGCACACATACATCCTCTCACTTTTTCTCACATATATTCTGCTGGTTTTCAGCACAGAACTCAGCTCACCTCTGGAGAAAGCACTGAATAAGCCTGTGGTGGCTTTTCCAATGACACAGGAAGACAGAACTGACCCGTCTTTAACCGACCATTCTGAAGCATTGGGATCCACTGGAATGAGAGGGAAACAACAAAACCACACATTTCTTAAGGCTTTCTTTGAGCTTCTCCCAATTTCTCAAGCTCTCCAATTGGATATGAGTTCACAGGGATGCTAAACAAAGTGCCAGCAAATGACTTTGAATGAATCCTGTGCTGAAAAATATAAGGATGGGAAGGCACTCACGGTGTAGCCAACTGGAGTCTCCAGGGGTGTGTTTTGTTTTTGTTGGCAACTGACGTGGTAGAAAGTAAAAAGCAGGTGGTGGTGGTCTGTCAAAGTGGCTGGAAGCTTAATCTTGATTTCCTCGTGAAAATCAGGAGATCTGTGCAGAGAGCAGAGCCTCAGCTGAGTCACCCACAGTGGTTTGCTACCTTGTGTTTGAGACTGAACCCTTTGGGTTAAAGGATCTCTGCAGGGAAGGGAGTGTATGGACTGCTCCAAGGGATTAAAGCTCACTTTCTGATCACCAAGGACTGGAAAAACTTTCTAACCCACCAAAAAATGGGCAGCAGCCTCCTCCTCACACAGGCACTCTGAACCACACGAGCAATAAAACCTTGTCTCAATACGGACGCTCCCACAAGCCTGACCTGCAGGACAGGAATCTCCCCTGGAACATCTCTTCCTGGCACAGCTGCAAAGCCATGAAATGGTTCCTGCTGGATTCCAGCTACAATGGAATCATTTTCAAGAGCAAGCAGTTCCAATTTGTACCTGAAGTCTAAAAGTCTCCAACAAAACAACAGAGCACCTGCTACCATGAGTTTGGGACATAAATCTTCATGAGTACTGACTGGAGTTGGACTTGGAGCATCTGCTGAGCTGGGCTACATGCTCAGGATCACACAAAGATGATTTGTACCACAGCAAACAAAGACTCTGTCTCCCAGTTGTCACAAAACTCTAAGGACAGCATCAACTGGCACTGCAGTCACTGTGAGTGCTGTCCAGACACTGATTGTTAAATAATTAACCCCAGTCACTGGTAACTCCACTCCACACTGTGTTTTACCTGTTGTGATACACCACAGCTGTGTATGCTTCTTTGGAAAACTCAGGACAGCTGGATTTGCCAAAGATGACCTGCAAAAAGAGAAAAAAAACCATAGAACATGCCCTATAAAACTGTGCCAAGAATTTGTTCCATAATCCTGCTGAGGCATTTAGAACTCCATTTACTGTGCATTTACTGTGCACAGTTACACCTGCTTGTTCCCTGCCTCTTCACTTACAGGCAGCACTGGAAAGGCACAATTTTAACAACCCCAGTGACACATGAACACAGCCAAGGCAGAAGAACTGATAGATGTAACCACCCCTACACAGATCCTCTCTGAGTGGGATCACTGCTGGCCCTGAACAAAGATGTCACCTTTAATTCTTCTGGCATGGAAGCAAAGCTTTATTCCAACCACGAGCAGTGTCCACTGCAAACACAGAATCACAGAATCTCAGAATGGTTTGGGCTGGAAGGGACCTTAAATCCCATCTCATTCCACCCCCTGCCATGGGGAGGGACACTTCCCACTATCCCAGGTTGCTCCAAGCCCTGTCCAACCTGGCCTTGGACATTCCCAGGGATGGAGAATCCCTCTGGGCAACCTCTGCCAAGGCCTCCCCACCCTTACAAGAAATAATCTCATGTTAAAATTCCAGCTGTTCCACTGTTACCTTGCAAACTCCACACAAATGCACTCTTTGCTCTGAAATCTAATTTTCTATTCCTCTGAACTGGTTATTTTGAAATGCATTTCAGTGAGGTTTTAACACAGGGATTTCCTGACTGCAAGGAGTGCTCTGCCCTTCCCGTGGAGCACAAAGCACTCCCCTCACCTGCATGGCATTGCTGGGATCCTCTCCATACATGAACTGCACTTTCACTGTGATGTTCCTGGCAGATCCCTGGCGGTTGGCAAAGTTAAGGCTCTGTGGATACACATAAAGGAGATTCCTGCAAGAGACAAAGGCAGCAGGTGATGAGAGGGGTCCCACCTTCAGTCATGCTGTTATTTAAACCTCTGTGGAAACGCTCAAAGTGAAGGGTTTGGCATTTTCCATTCTCTCCAATGCAGTGCACACCCAGACAAACAATTTGGTAATGACCCCCCATTTCAGATATCAAAAGACATAATTTTTAAACATGCATCATATTTTGTTTGGAAGGGTACTTGAAAAATGCATCTAAAAATTTCCCAGTGATTCTACAACCTGAGAAGTTCAACTGGAAAGAAAACATGAATACAAAAGCTTTATTTACTTCTACTTTATATGCTTTATTTGCTTAACACAGAGCAGCTGGTTTCTGTTAAATAACTTCCTTCTTGTGGCCTGTTCTTTTTTTTTCCTTTTCTTTTTGAAATCTCCTGACATCAGGATGACTTCAGGTTACATTTCTCCTCTGGGAATGGATTAAACTAAATGGATATGTGTAGCTTCAGGTAATGACAACATTCCCAGGTATCTAAAGAACTGTTTCAAAGGCTGAAGTAATAAAGTGCTCATCACATCCACAGGGAATGTGGCAGGACGTAATGGGAGGAAATTGCAGCACAGGAGATTTAGGTGAGACACAAGGGAAAATGTTCTGGCTGGAAGGAGAGTTAAAGCAGTAGAACAAATTGCCTTGGAGAGTGTGAAATCTCCATTTTCTGGTGGTTCCTGAGGACAGGTGAGGCAGACACCCTCCAGATGGGTTTAAAGACAACCTCAACCTTCACTGAGCAGGGGACACATTCTCCAAGTCTGTGATTACGTTGACAGCCATGAGATGCAAAATTCTGCAGTATTTTCTGTCCTCTGAGCCCTGCTGAGCCTTTGCCAACAAGGTGAAAGTTGGATTCACATTTCATCAGCAAAACTGTCCACTACAAACCCTTACCTGTCCTTTGTGCAAGTCATGTAGACCTACACAGAGTTCCTTGATGTTCTTTTAAGGACAAAAAAAGCGCACAATGTACATCCCACCCCAGACTTTTCCTTTCAACACCCAGTTATTCAAAGGAAATGAACATTCTTTTGCTGCCAAACAAGTCCAAATGTATGAATTGCTATTAATCTTTAAAAAACCAGCCTGGAAATCCCCAATCCATGTCCCACACAGCCCTGCCCACCATGGCAGCATCACTCCTCCTTGGCCAGCCTGACTCCTGCAACTCCAGCCAGGGGATCCAGGAATGGTGCTCACATGGAAGCTCAGGGAGAGCTTCAAGTGCTGCCTCCAGCTCCCAGGGATAAAGGACTGGCTTTCTGCTCAAACACTGCAGAACCAGCCCTCTAACACCCCTGGCTTGTGAGGCAAGAGGAAAAAGAAGTTCCCTTTCCTCTGGGAACTATTCCGTGGATCTGAACACGATTTGTAAGTAGTTTCCAACTGTTCCTTGTCCCAGAGAGACAACAGACACCAGATGGGCTCAGGAAAGTGAAGTGAGGAGCACAGCAGGACAACATTTAAGGCATAATAAAGCAGCTGCTGTCGAGTGCTGGCAGCAGGAGGGTGATAACAAAAAGACTCTTTTTTGGATTCTCAGGAGGGCAGTCACTCAGGGAAGGTACCTGGTGCCTTTTAGATGCCAGGAGTTTCCAAAACACCTGCACTGGTGGGACACACTCCTGCAGGAGCAGCTGCAAAGGGGGGCTGCCCTTGGCTGCCTGAAACGGCACTAATGACAATATTTTGGCCAATGAATCCCACCCAAGGACTTGGTTCTGATGGCAATTCCATTATCTCCCCAAACAGTCCCATCTCCATAGACACAGCTAATGCCGATCCTAAGGAATTCCCTAGGATCAGGGAATTCCATGCAGCTCCAGGGATATTTGGGGCAGCCTTACAAACCAGGCTCTGCTTCATCCCTGCAGGCAGAGGAATGAGCTTAGCTGGCATGTGGGAATTTCTTGCCTCTCAAGTCCTTCATGCTGAATTAAGTTTTTGAATCCCATCCCCACTGGTCACTTTGCCAAATCAACGCTCTCCTATTTCAAAGGGGGCCTGGGCCATTTTTGTGACTCTCCTAAATTACTTTGTTCTGCCATGAATACATTTGCTGCTTGATGTTCTTTTTAAAATGAAAATGGATATGAAAATTTACTCTAAAATGTACCTTGCTCATAAAACTTTTATTAAGTATTATTAGTGCTTAAGAGAAGGATTTAAGGTATTTGTGAAGCCAGGTTACAGGATCCCTATATTAAAGGCAGTCTTATGCAGAGGATTGATTAATGCTGAGGAAAGGGACAGGTTGTTCCCCTCTCTACTGCTTTTCAAGCCCTCTTTAAGGGCAATTCTCTGGGAAGAAGCTCTTGTTTCTTATGGGATTTCAGATGCACAGATCCCCCACTATAGCAGGGGACAGGGGGATGTTCCCTCCTGTTCAGGCAGCCTCTCTCCACAGGGTGTCCTATTACAGAAATCTTCCCTTTGTGGAAAATTTACACAGAAGGAAGGGGAAAAATGCCCAGCTTGCAAATCAGAATGTGACCCCAAATGGAAAAATCCTTCCCACAGAATCCCAGAGTGGTTTGGATTGGAAGGGATGTAAAGATCACGTCATTGCACCCCTGCCATGTCCAGGGACACGTTCCACTCTCCCAGATTGCTCCAAGCCCTGTCCAACCTGGCCTTGGACATTTCCTGGGATGGGGCACCCACAGCTTCTCTGGACAAACTGAGCCAGAGCCTCACCACCCACACAGAAAAGAATTTATTCCCAATACCTAATCTAATCTAATCTAAACCTACTCTCTTTCAGGTTAAAACCATCACCTCTTGTCCTGTCACTGCAGGCCATTGTCCCAAGTCCCTCTCCAGCTCTCCTGGAGCCCCTTTAGGCACTGGAAGGGACTCTGAGGTCTCCCCAGAGCCTTCTCCTCTCCATCCCCAGCTCTCCCAGCCTCTCTTCTACCCTACATAACTAAAAACCTCAGATCTTCCTGTCTAAACCCTGTCACAGGAGCCATGGAAAGGGACTGATGGCTGAAAAAACGAGAGGAACATTATAAATGTCTTGATTTCTATCAATAAAAGTTTCAGGCAGGAGCTTTAAACCCAAGGGCTGGTGTTTGGAGCTTTTATTAAAATGCTACACCAAATATACACAAAGTTCATCCTATTATCTCAAACAGATCTCAAAAGCACTTTTACTTCTATAAAATAAATTGCTAAAGTGCAAAGGCTTCCCAAGCCATGGAAATAATGGCACCAGGAACTCCTCTAAATATTTATGTAATATCATTGCAGCCATTCTGCAAAATCCTTCACAAAGGTATTAAAACATTAAGAGCTGCTCCTAACTCTTCGAGGGAATTTGTAACTATTACAAAAATTTCCCTTTTCAGTAAAACCCAGAGACCTTTTTCTTTGCTTTATTCCTACTATAAAAATAATTTAAAGCCCATATAATCAGGGTCACTCAGGTACATGAAAGATCTTCAGGATCATGTTTGTTATACACATCTTTTCCTGACTGGGCTAACAACTCTCAGAGGCAGGATTCCCTTTTAGGGTTTCCACAGCTCCCGAATTTGATGGTTTAGTCATGCCAGAACTTTTTCTCCTCTGCCTTCCTGTGTCCCACTTTTCTTCTGTACTCTGGGACTGTTGTGACATCTAGGGGTGCTCTGTAGTGAGTTTAGCACTGCCTGACTTCACTGGCCTTGGCATTAAAATGGAAACGTGCTTGGCAGCTAATTAGTGCTTTATTAGGATTTGATATCAGGGCCTTTTGACTGCCTTTTCCCTTTGGAAAACAAACCTTTTCCATAGGTAGAGTTGTGTCTGAGCAGCACCAGCAGCACATGGGACACATGATGTAGAAACCTGGTAAAATAAATGATCCCCAGTGGCTTGGTCATTGCTATTTCTTGAGTAACTCCCCATGCTTTTCTAAAGACTAAGCCAAGAATAAAGATTTTGGGGGGTGATCGGGGTAGGAAGAATTCAAACCTATGTAGAACAAACCAGAAAGATTTCTTGCACGAAATAGTTAAAACACAAAATTATTCATTTGAAACCACATAAAACCAAAGCCACTTAAGTACTGTGAAGTGGATTGGAGAAAGTGTATACATTTGCTTTGGTTTTTTTTTTAAATTTTACAACCAGTTCTTCAAGTTTTGCAGCCCAAAATCCCTGTGTCAGATGCCAGAGAAACAACCTGGAATTATTTCTTTGAAGGAATCTCCATTCTGTCCACAGCTGGGCCTGATCATCTCCCTCCTCCTGCTGTTTTTCCGTACTTTGGGTACTCCAGTAACTCTGATCCAAACCATACTGGCACAAAATACTTCCCAGCAATTAATTTAAGATCTAAAATACTTTCACAGTATTTAATTGTGAGTGGGGAGGTTATCTGCATATTACCAACCCTTAAACACACAAGAAGTTCAATGTATGAAGTAAGAATTTCATTTTTTAAACATTTTTTCTACGGATGCTTCATATCATACGTGCATATGTACCTGAACAACACAACAAAGAGTCCAGGGGAAGAATTCCTAAACATACAAGAATTTAGCAAAAACCTGAAAACTCTCCAAAGCACATTGTGCAATGCTTGATTTAGATTTCCTGGATTGCTATGAATGAGCTCAGAAAAAGAAATACCTTTCACTCACACTGCAATACTACTCAAAAAAAATCCACATTTCCACTGAAGAACTGGGCATTGATTTCAGAGCACTTGCAGCCTTTTTTTATGTAGTGTGAATCTTAAACAGCAGAAAGAATGGTAAAGTGAGAAATGCAAGCCAGGTATTATTTATCTCACCCACTTCTGGAAAGCAGCTCTTAAAAAATAAGTTTTATATGGTGTAAATTACTGCACAAACCCTAACACAGTAGAATCACATCCAGGCAATCTCTCGACCTAATTCCCTCTTTCTCAGTTAATCTGGGCTCGATGACAAGTAAATCCACTGCAGCACAATGAGTTACATCAGAAAACAGCCCAAGATGAAAATCAAGTTGTGTGAATCATCTGGGAATATTCTGCCCTTCCACAGCTCATCAAGGAGCTTCACAACCTGAACATCCAACCTGAAATCCTTTCACGCTCCTGAGGCAATAAAGGGAACCAAACAACACAAACAAGGAGCAGTCTAAGCCCTTACCAAGATTATGACCCAAAATTAATCTATTAAAAAGAGTTGTGTGAAAAACACCATGCCATCAATAACGTTTTACACCAGAAGGCCTGGCAGATGGAAAAGTTCAGAGCCAATTTAATCAGCAACATGCCTGTCTCTCAATTTTATCTTCCCAGGTATCAACCTACATTCAGGAGGGGTTACACTCGTTCAAGCACACACAGTTTAATGATCAACCCGCTGCTCTGCCTCTCCTAAAATGAAGAGGGGTATAAATAGATCAAGTTCTGCCACCCACAACAGCCCCAGAGCACAAACTACCACTGGGAAAAGTCTCTGCATCCTAAGCAGAGAGATCCAGGGGCACGAAACATGAAGATCATTCCAGTTTTACTATTCCTGGCCCCCCTGGTTCTCCCAGCTGGAGCTGACAAGGATTTTTTCTCCGTCGGATCTGCCGAAACGAAAGCGAGATTTGCGATGTTGGATGATGTCCGAATCTTGGCCAATGGACTCCTCCAGCTGGGGCATGGCCTCAAAGACTTTGTCCACAAGACCAAGGGGCAGATGAACGACATCTTCCAGAAACTCTACATTTTTGACAAGTCCTTTTACGAGCTCTCCCTGCAAACCAGCGAGATCAAGGAGGAAGAAGAACAGCTCCGGCAAACCACGGCCAGGCTGCAAATCAACAACGAGGAGATAAAGAATCTCTCCCAGGAGATGAACCTGAAGATTGAAGACCTCATCCAAAACAAAATCCAGCTGCAGGAGCAAGTGTGGGGCCTGGAGGACAAGGTCACCAAACTGGCCATTACCCAGCCTTCGATGCAAGAGACAAAAGAAATTTCTTCACTCAAAGTAAGTGACTTGTGAAAGGCCCTGACACACTGAGCCAAAATACACTCCAATGCCATTATCAGTAATTATGCAATAGAAGCTCGTGCTTTCCCTTGCTCTTCACTGGAGTACTAGTGTGCATTTTGAGAAACAAATCACTATTATAACCTTAAAAAAAAAAGTCAGTCTTACTCTGACACAGTGTTAATTTTGCAGTGAAACTCCCTAATGAAATTACTGAAAATTTGTGAAATTATAAAGCTCTATATTATTTTCATATTTATTTGCAAGCCAATCTAAAGAAATTTTGTAATCATGATGGTAAAAAAGTTTTGCAATCGGGGAAATGCTGAGATTCCCAAGACCCTGGGTTTGTACGTCATCAGCTCATCCCAAATCAATGGAGTGGGAACTGCCTGCTCAGTGCAGAAACAGGGAAGTTAAACCTTTAAAGAAAAGCATTTATAGTACCTGCAGAACCTCCAGAATCAAAAAAAACTTACAAGTTTTAACAAAATTAATAAGTTAGGCCTGCAAGTAGTTAGGTGTGTATAAGGTTTTCTATGGGAAAGGAAATATTAACTGTATTTTGCAGAAGCATAAAAAAGCCAAGCATTCATACGCGAAAATACTGAATGTTTGTGTCAAAGCAAAAAGATGAATCCTGATCTCTCAGATCCCAAGCTGATACCCTAAATACTGAGAATTTTTCCCTTTTTTGATCAGTGCCATACCTCTAGTTTGAATCAAGGGCCGATCCCACAGAACACAATTGTTCTGGATGTGAAAATGGAAAGAAAATAGGAATTTAAAAAGATAGTCTACAAAGCTGCCAGTAGTTTGTGTCAAAAAATGGGTGTTCACTCCAAAAGCAAAGACATTTTTCAATCTAGAAGCAAAACAGGCAAATCTTTGGAGCTGGACTTTGATGATCCTTGTGGGTCCCTTCTAATTAGGAATATTCTAGGATTCTCTGGAAAAGGAAGGGCAATATTCATGGGTTTGTGCCTCTCAAAACTGGCCCCAGGACAAGAGCCACAGAGGCAGCACCACACCTGAAGGTCTTCTGCTGCTCCTAACCCTCCTCCATCCTTCCCTCCCTGTCCTCAGGCTTTTGTGGAGCAGCAGGACAACGACATCAAGCAGCTCCTCAAAATCGTGGAGGACCAGCACGTGCAGCTGGACAGGCAGCACAACCAGATCATGGAGCTGGAGGGCAAGGTACAGGAACCAGCCCTGCTTCCCCTCCCATCTCCCCCGACACCGAGGGAGCTGAGGTTCCAACCCTTGGGGTCAGGCACCCCTTGTTCAGTTTGGGGTGGAGATGAGGGTGGGGACCATTTTGAGGTACCTGTTTTGGGGAGAGGCTGCCGTGCTGCCAGGCAGGGGCTATGGCCAACAACAGCTTTGAGACCTTGTCCTTCAACACCAGGCTGCTGCATTTTCTGACTGCTAATTTTGGGGGTTTTTTTTCCTCATATTATCTATCATATTATTGCTCTTCCATTGGTCTGGAAGTCTCATTGCTTTCTACTTCTTCATTTCCAAAATCCACTCCAAGAGTGGAAGTCCAACACGACACAGTAACATGGTAAAACCAACGTGCTCAGATTTAATTTATTCTGAGAGGAAAATGCGTTTCAGCCTAAGGAACTGTGGGTACTGTGCTCTTTAGCTCTTGGTATTATTTCTCTGAGTGATGTCACTTGAGGAAATAAATTAAATCTGTTTGCCCATTAAGGTGCACCACATGAGAATGGGTCATTTCCTCCCCTCGTGACTCCTATTCTGTCTGAGCAGTGGCACAGTTGGCATTCCCACACCTAAAATCCACCAGCGTGGAACTCGAGTTATTTTCATGCGGTAAATTGGGTGTTCTACAGGATTACAATCACAAGAAAAATTATTCTCTGCATGACATCGTCTTGATCCATGAATCTCATCATTCCAGGGCCTTGGCAAATTAACAGTGTAATTATGGCTTTTCCAGCTAAACCACATCGAGCTCCAGGAACTGCTGGAGAATTCCTTCACGGGGGAGCACCAGGAGCCAGAGCCCATCGCCTCTGCCGTGCACAAACCCACGGCTGGGACATACAGGGCTGATGGTGAGACCCCATGTCTGATGTGACTGCAGCACAAGCCGTGTGCCCAGTACTCTCTGGGACAGCCCTGGGTTGGTTTTTAGGAGTCAAAGACTGAAAGTAGAAGATTTTATGTTATACAATGGGCTGTGGGAAGGAACTAGATTTCCTTCTTTGGAAAAAATGTCATTATCTATTTAGCCCCACTCCAGCTGTACTTGTCTCTGGGGTGACACACAGGAACGATGTCCAAAATGCAGTAATGGGATCCATTTCCCCTCTTGTAAGCATGCTGTGACCATCCTTTTACCCATTCTTTTATGAGCCTGAACAGAGAACTAATTTACTTCACTCTGGCTAATTATAGGATTTAGACCTTTCTTTGAAGTTGAAAGGCATAGGTGCAGTGTAGCAGAGAGTGGTATTTACTGAGAATTTACAAGGGGTAGAAAAGCCCATTTGCCAGAATCTAGTCAGGCCTTAGAAACTTTCCAAAATCCTCCAAACTGAAACCTTGCCTAGCTTAAAAAACACAGGCAATCCAACCTATGCACACCTTGGCAGCTGCACTATTATGCCCAAAGCAGTCTGCCCATTCCATGACATTTATTGTAAAATAAAATTACCAATATGATAATTTTCCCCTTTTTTTGCTTTGGCTCTCAGCTCAGCACACCCCAGGCAGGATTTCTAACAGGCTGTTTGCCTCCCCAGGTGCTGCTGCTGACTGCACTGCTCTCTACCACGCTGGGGTGCAGGCCAGTGGGGTCTACACTATTCAGCCCAACGGCTCAGAAGCTTTCAATGTCTACTGTGAAATGAAATTTGGTAAGAGCTGTGCCAGCAATAGTCTGATCTTCACAGAAGTATCTTCCTCTAAGCCTAACAACTTTGTCTCACCCCAAACTACACAAAAGCTTACGATTTATGTATCCTCTTGACTTCTCTTTTAGGGGTCTGTCTGCTCTGAACTCAGGTTTCCCATATCCTGCAATCTCCTTATCATTGCTCTCATTCTTTACTCCCCTCTTGTTTATACCGAGGAAAGGACATTCAATCATGTGACATAAATTAAGGATATCCAAAACCCAAGCCCCTTTAGCTGTAGGTAATAAAAATGGTCATTATAAAAGCCATTATAGGGCAACCATGAATGGATTTCCCAAAGAAAAGCAAACAGTAAATGCCTGAGCTAAATTTTGTCCATTAACAGGCATTGCTTTAGACCCAGCTGTGCCAAAATAACCCAGAGAAGTGACAGGACAGGATTCCTGTGCCACATTTGGGTGGCTCAGCAGCCAGGCACACAAGTGTCATGTCACCTACCTGAGCTCCACCTTCCTAAGGAACCCAAGTCTGGTCCTTCTGCCACCAAGATCACCCACAGCTTGGCCAGTTCCCTCATGCCTGGTTTCTCTGCATCCCCAGCGCTGCTCTGTGCCTGTCCCACACCCCCTTCCCGCTGTCCCCGGAGCGCCGGGGAACACGCGGGGCCACCTCACGTGTTTGGATGTGCAAACAGAACTCACGGGGCTGCCCTCTGCAAAAAGCTCCTTTGCTTACATTTGCTGGAGCTGCTGAAGTGAGGGTGTCATGACCTGGGGTCAGCAGAAGACCCCCCTGGAGCTCCAGCATGGGCACGGCCCCAGCACCTCATCCCTGCCCTGGAGCTGTGCCGGCAGCCAGGCACTATCAGCAGAGAGTCTGACCCTCTGAGCCAATGTCTGGGGCTTTTCATATCTTCTCTTTATCAACTTCTCTGTCTCTCAGCCCTCATAAACAAGTGAAACCCAGTTAAGGCAGCCTAACTAAATAACTCTGTGAGTGGAGTCACCCTGAGTGTGGCCGAGGACACCTGAACAGCCCAAGGTTCTCTTCAGTTGGGCTCACTGCAATTCCCTTCATGGAGATTTTAATTAACTCGTTCTGCCTCAAAATGGGAACACCCCAGAGCACACTCAGGGACAGGTAATGAGGCCAAGGCCAAGCTGTGACTTACTTTCTCTTTCCACAGGCACATCCTGGACTGTAATCCAGAAGAGAGTGGATGGATCACTGGATTTCAACCAAACTTGGGATGCCTACACAAATGGTTTTGGGGACCTCAATGGTAAATATGCCTCTTTTCTTGTCTCTTGGTAAAAATTAATTTTAGAAGCTGAATCTTCTTATGGAAAGGAGAGCAGACTAAACCAGCAATTAACAGCTGACTGATTTACTGGAGTACCAGAGAGTGCTTAGTAGAACATATAACTCATGAAATTCTCAAAGACATCCCTTCAAATGTGTGTTTAGAAACTGAATCAAGGCCAGAATGCTTTAAACGCTATTTTATCAAGATTTTACTATTTATAAAAGCACCTCCCAAAGCCTTTCAAATACACACAAAGGCAAAACCTCATGAAGGTGCTGTCGCTACTTTCTCTGAACCTTCCTGCAATCCTGTTTCCCTTAAAACCACCACATCAATTTTTGCAGCCTCAAGAGAGCCCGAGGCTGTGTGTGCTCCCCTGAGCAAACACCTCAGGCTTCTCCAGAGTGGCCAATCCCCTCCATGGCTGGATAGGGTGAGGAAACACCCACGTTCCCCTGTTAATCATCAACTCCAAAGAATTTGGAGCACTAAGTGCTGCTCAGCAGCTTCCTTATCCAGAATATTTTCCTTGTTTTTCTCATACAGTGAGATGAGTGACCTCTTGTTTAGGAAACATTCTGACTTTCTAGGCATAGCACAGATCTAAACCTCAGCAAGGTGGGCAGCAATGTCCACACCTTTTATAATGAAGAGCTGCTGTATCTCAATTTTTCCCTGAGTTTTGGGACAGGAGCTCACAGCTGAGGTAGACTTTCACCTGTAAAGTTTGTCTGAACCTGCTGGATGCTTTAGTGGCTTCTTGATTGGTCTCCATTCCCAAATCTTGCACTAAGATGCAGCCAAGTGTTTTCAGTGTTGGGTTTTGCAGAGAATCTCTCTGCCCTCAGCTGTGTCCTACTCAGTGCTCTGCTGCATCTTGTGAGGTGATAAAACAAACCAGGTTACAGCTCCTAACCTGGAAATTAGGGAGTATTTTCCTCAATCACCTTGTCTTCTATGGCTTTAAATGCCAGCTGTGTGCATGGCACTCACATTCAGCCTCACTTTCTACATGTGGCAATTACCTGCGCTGATAATAAGCTACTTAATGAATATAATATATGAAACCAATTAAACTAATTATCAAGAATCCCAGCAAAAGAAAAACTCCCTTTGTACACGAGGGTGTCAAAGCCCCAGTTCAGTTCTGCAGCTCTTTCCTCCCAAAGTGCAACAATTGCCATTAGGTTTTATGTATGTCACTGCCTTAATTTGTCACACACTTCCAATTACACACCTTTTAAATGTCTCCAGCTCCCTCTCGGAGTTTCACACGAGGTGCGAAACTTAAAGGGGGAAGCTCCAGTTCATTTAGAACTCTCGCTTTTATTGATCACCAGCGTGCAATTAAGCAGAGGTAAACAAAAAGAATGTAGCAGCAGACCTCTGCAAAGATCAACAGTCCCCAAGACTCAAATCACTGATTTAATTAAAGCAATTAATAAAGCCTTTTAAATACTGTATTTTCACACACACTACTTGCAGGTTATCCCTAAAAGCAAACTCAGCATCTCTCCCCTCCAACTTTGCAGAGGAATTCTGGCTGGGCCTGAAGAAGATCTACTCCATCACCAAGCAAGGGAGTTACCTCCTGCGGATGGAGCTGCAGGACTGGCGGGGGAACAGGAGGCACATCGAGTACAGCTTCAGCCTGGGGGGCCCCAGCACCAACTTCACCCTGCAGCTGTCCAGGATGTCCGGGAGCATTCCCAACGCGCTGCCGGAGCACGCCCAGCTGCGCTTCTCCACCGCGGACCGCGCCGGGGACACGGCCACAGACCTCAGCTGCCCCGACAACCACCTGGGTATGCTGGCAGGGTGGGCCTGGGAGCTCCTCTGCTCCATGAATCACGGAATCATGGAGTGGTTTGGGTTGAAGGGAGCTTAAAGCTCATCCTGTTTCAGCCCTGGTACCTTTCGCTGTCTCAGGTTGCTCCGAGCCCCGTCCAGCCTGGCCTTGGGCACTGCCAGGGATGGGGAATCCACAGCCTCTCCAGAGAATCTGTGTCAGGGCCTCCCCACCCTCACAGGGAAGAATTTCTTCCCAATATCCCATCTAATCCTGCCCTCCTGTGCAAATGAGCAGCACCAAAAACAGAACAGGCAGCACAGGTTGAAATAACCCCAAGGATGAGATTCCGAGCTCTGAAGCAAAGGGCTGTCCCTCCTCACATGCCTGGCCTGGTGTGGCAGCCCCAGGTTGGATTGTTTGATCTCTTTTTGCCAAAAACCCAAAGACAAACTGACTCTTAACTCCATAAACTACAACCCAAAAGTTAAGAATGAGTTTGCATTCAAAGGCAGACTTTAGCTGTTTGTCAAATATACACAGTATAATCACTCTCAAAAGAGCAAGAGATGCAAGGCTGACGCCATTTCTCCTTGGAGATAAATTGGCTCTTAATTCTTTGATTTTCCAAAGCTTTTATGTTTGCCAGTTTATAGCAGAAAGCAAACAACTGAGAAAGCAATTAAATGATTAAACCACAGGATACAGAATTGTCCTCCAGCCCCCTGCTTCATGGAACAAATACTTTGTACATCATCCTAGGCATCCCTGAAAATTGTGGATGTTTGAAAGAATGCCAAGAGGGACATCTCGTGTCCAGGGAAGGGCCCCTCATGACAAGGAGGACATTGAGGGGCTGGAGCGTGTCCAGGGAAGGGAACAGAGCTGGGGAAAGGTCTGGAGCCCCAGGAGAGGCTGAAGGAGCTGGGAAAGGGGCTCAGCCTGGAGAAACAAGGGATCAGGGGGAACCTTCTGGCTCTGCACAACTCCCTGACAGGAGGGGCCGTGCGGGGGGGTCAGGCTCTGCTCCCAGGGAACAGGGACAAGAGGAGAGGGAACGGCCTCAGGTTGCACCAGAGGAGACTTAGATTGACAAGAGGGAAAGTTTCTTCACGGAAAGGGCTGTCCAGCCCTGGCACAGCTGCCCAGGGCACTGGTGGAGTCCCCATGCCTGGAGGGATTTAAAATCCATGTGGATGTGGCACCTGGGGACATGGGGCAGTGATGGCCCTGGCAGTGCTGGGGAATGGTTGCACTGAGTGACTTCAGAGGACTTTCCCAACCCAATTCAGTGATTTGGGAAATCTGGGTAAACACCAATTTAGCTGGAATTTAGGGTCTAAAGGAGATTTATGGTGCAAGGAGAGCTGTTTGCTCTGCCACAGAGTGTCTGACATTCCCACATTGCTCCTCAGGAGGCTGGTGGCACAGCGAGTGTGAGGAAACCAACCTGAACGGGAAATATGTCGTGCCAAGGTCCAGGGGAAGGCTAGACAGAGGAAAAGGCTTATACTGGAAGCCTAAGAAAGGAAGATACTACCTGCTCAAGTCAACCAAAATCATGATCCACCCAACAGACTTAAAAAGCTTTGACTGAGTGCTCAACCTGCTGCATTTCAACTCAGAACAAACACACAGAACTTTACCACACCAAAGGACTCGATGCTGTGTTTACCAACAGATGCCACATCCCAATCCATGCCCTGCATGGAATTTCTCCAAAACATAAACCTGAGGCATCAGAGATGGTCTTACAAAATGTTTGGTGAGTATTGTCGTTCCCTCAAGCCCCAATGTCAACGTGCTGCAACTTTTTGTGGAGCTTTTCCCTCCCCAGGATGAAACTCTAATGCTTAGGAGCCAACCTGTCACGTATTGGATGATATTGTTTGGGGGAATGGGTTTTCAGGCTGTGCATTCCTTTCTGGGTTGTGTAGTAGGGAAAACAAGAAGTGTTTTCTGGGAACAAAGGGTTGGCAAAACCCTACGGAAAACATTTAGGGAAAAAAAAAAAAAAAGAAATTTTGTTTCTTGAAGTAACTAATTGGATATTTGGTTCATGTTTTTGTTGTGGAATGCTTTAGGAGCAAATGAAAGATGGGTAATTCCTCGTTTTAGGGCTCTGGGTATTTCCAGTTTTCCAGGAGTGTAGCTGAGGTCAATCCATCCTCTCTGGAGCACTGTGCTCACACAGCTGCAGCTGTGTGCACACACAGGGAGCCAGAGCTGTCCTGCTCCTCTGCAGAACTTTCTCACTGACAGTCAAGAGCCAAACCTCAAACTCACTGAAGTGAGGAGGAGATCTGCTCTCCTCACTCGAAATGAATCAGAGCCAACCCTTTGTGACCTTTCAGTCCAACCAACTGAGGAATTAAATAAACAACCAAGTGAGCACACAACAAAAACACCTTTCACTTAGGGAACAGCTGCTCCAATGGGGTCAAGGGTGCCAACCCACAAACCCAGTAGGCACAACCCATGGGACAGGGTTAGTCCAGCACCTGGGGACACTCATGTGTTCAATTTCAGCTGCAGAACACTGAGCAACAGCCTTGGGCTGGCCCTGGGAGTGTTGACTGACAAAACCCCCAGTCCTGCAGTTCCCCTGAGTCATATTGACTTGTTTATCTTCCCCAACCCTTGTACAATGTGCATTTTTTAACTCAGCACTTGCAATCACACAGGAAATGGTTTTGGTTGTAATTTGTCAGAGTGAAACTCAGTGAACAGAATGTGTTAATTACAGAAATGCTGCCAAAAAATCCTTTTACTTCTCATGGGTTTGTAACAGATGAGATCATGCAGTGCTGCTTATTTGTACTGGTTTATTGTAATGATAAATTACCTGTCCAATAAATAAATAGACAAATAAATAAATGGCTGAGACTTTTCAAAATACAGGATATGGAACTTGACTAAACCCTTCTTGTAAGCCTTGATTTATAAAAACCTGGTTTGTATCTAAAGTTACGACAAAAAGTAAAGGATTTGGTAAATTGGTGAAATTACTCAGCTGATGAAGAGCTGTAATGTCTTCAAAGATACTGTGAAAAAGCTTTAAATTAATAATGGTACATAAAGAAAAGAAATCTGGTCCCAACTTGGGTTTTGTTAAAGAAAAGTTATTGTTTCTCAAGATATTTAGAAAAATTTCCTATTTTTCAGGGCTTCAGAAGATTTTTTTTCGAGTATAGTAAGCAAAGAAATTGCTTTCAAATCAAAATGGAAATATGAACACAGGGACAGTGCATTTTCTCTATTTTTATCCCCCCCTTAAAAGAAAAAAAAGTCACTGAAAGTGACATAAATTAATAAAACCAGTAGGAGAATGGTGGCTTTAGCAAAGGAAAAACCCTACATAAAACTGAAAAGAATGCAACCAAATCCCACCCTGAATTCTAGGAAATGGAGAAACCTCCCTCACGTTTTTATTCACAGCCAAGTTTGATGCAAACCTGTTTGTCCCTCCCCAGCTGAGCCTTTCCTGCTGTGTCAGCCTGAACCCCTCCTGTGCCTCTGGCACAGCACCTCTGCCCATAAACCACATTTTGCAACAACCCTGCTGATAAGGGAGGAATTTCTCTACTTGCCAGTCTCAGGCCCTGAAAAGTGAAATGGATTTCAAAAGTCTGACCTGTATGTGGTGTTTGGGACGTAGACATCCCTGGCAGGGAACTCCAGGATTTCTCTTGTAGGTCTGACTCTGCTGTCTGGGTAAAGCTTCACTTGCAGCAGCTCTGGAGTTAGGCAGTAGTGGGGGTTCTCTGGAGCTGGAGATATGTCTATCTTCAACTGGGCTGCAAGAAGAAAGAGATTTTATTCATTAATAAATAGAAATTAATTTTTGAAGCATAATCGTGCTTTGTTTCTTCAGGTTAATATCCTATATATTTATTAACATCTTATATATTGATTTAGCAAATCAACAAATGATACAGCCAAAGTGGGTTTGTTAACAAGTATTAGTGGATCAAACTGATATCTAAGGCAACTGGGGGACCAGATAATAAGAACCAACAGAAAATATGCATCTTAACAAGGCATAGATGCTTTTTTTAATTGGAAAACTGGGGAAATACAATCCACATAATGCTCCTGTGAGACTCAACTATTGTTACAAACAAAACTCCATCAGAGGAAAGGCTGAAAAGCCCTGAGATTGGTCAGGCTACAAAACAGAGGTGAACTGGGTGAATTAATCACAATATTCAAGAGCTTGGAAGGTTGAAGTCACTGCCTGATTCAGATTCAGATGAATTTGCAGGAAGATAACTTTGCAAAGTTTTCTTAATACCTAACCTGGCTGCAAGGCCAGCTGAGTGCTGGGGAGATGATCCAAGGAAGAGGCAGGATTGCTGTCCCTGGAGAGTTTTAAGAGCAGCTTGAGAAAATATTGTCAGGAACAGCCCAGGTCAGGGACCAGCTTCACTGTGCTTTGCCAGGGTTTCTATGCCCCTTTCTCAACCAGAGGTGGAGCCTGTTCCTATAAACCAGGAGTGGGAGCCAGGAGAGAGAGCTCCTTTGGGACAGAGTGGGAAACAGAGGTTCCTGGGTTTGGGATAGAGTGGGAAACAGAGGTTCCTGGGTTTGGGATAGAGTGGGAAACAGAGGCTCCTGGGTTTAGGCTTCGGAGTTTGCATTTTCTCACAGACACCACCCTCAGTGTGCCAGTGACAAACCTGCCCCAAATGCCACCTCCAGTGCTCCTGCTGCCCAAGGATTGATCTCAAGGACTTCTTTGGGGTTCCTGGGTGAGGAACTAACCAAACACCTGAACTTTTGAGCCCAGAAGGGCTGCTTGGATACCTGTGATGGGTCTGAGCCTGCGCAGCACCGACGAGGGACGTCTCATGTCAGCCAGGAACTTGTACAGGTCCTCATCGCTCAGGCGATCCCCCTCCTGCTCAGGGGGCAAGATTTGGTTACCCAAACAACCCTCCAGGGCTGCCAGGGAGTGAACAAACCCTCCAGGGCTGCCAGGGAGCGAACAAACCCTCCCATCCCACAGGCTCGTCCCTCTGGCATCAAAATGTCCCTTCCCAGAACAAGGTGTTAACATTAACGTGTTAAATTACACTTCATTTCTCCATCCTTTCCCCCTTCCTTCATCCCTTATTAATCATCCTGACAGCTGCAGGAACTTTTAATTGAAAGCCTTTTCTCTTCCCATCAATATTATCTTTTTCCAAACTGGAAGTGGCTGCCAAAAGGTTTCCCAAAAATACCCATTTTTTTAGCAAGTGTAATAGTTTGAAAAAGTATCTGTCATTGAGGAGGTGATCCTCATTCCTTCTCCTCTCTTTCCTTTGGAATGAGCTCCAAACAGCCTTATTTTTCAGGAAAAGTAGGAAGTGCAAGGGGTCTGTTGTCAGTCTTCTTTGTGCCACATCCTAATAGCTCAGAGTTTTGCTGATTTTGGAAACATTACAGAAAATGAGATTCTGCCACTCAAAAGCAGAAGACATCTGATTTTAAAGGTAAGAAATTGCAACATGAAAAAAAGAAGAAGCAAATGGAGGAGAAAAACACTGGGTGGTGCTCAACTAATTATACTTAGCATGATAAATTTAACAGGAGAAAAGGAAGATAAAAAAAAAAAAGGATCAAAAAATTAAAATCTTAAATTAATGTTTAGCGGTTTTTAAAGGACAAATTAAATAAAACGACCTGCTCCAAAGTAAAAATAACCTCAAAAAAGTAAATAAATATATGCTTTTGTAAATCATTACTAACCTAGTGACCAGTTTTCATTAACTAGATGTGGCATTAAGCAAATCTTAAAAAAAATTCAGCTCATTACTTTTTGCTAAGCATAATTAAAAATTTTATTCCCTTTAATCATGTTTTCCACTCCTCAGGAAAATCCCAAGCTCTGGCTAAGAGGAACTGCAGCATCAGTAGCAGAATGCTTTGTTTTCCTCAGGGATCCCTGAGGAACCAGTTCCGAGCTGCTGATGTTTCAAACACCCAGTGAAAGCAAAGGAGCCAAGTGACCATCCTCAGAAAGGCTGTGCAATTCCCAGACTAGGATAAATACCTGGAATACATTTGGGCACACACTAACCCAAAGAAGTTACCCTCAGCTTTTGTGAACGTGCTCCTGAAAGCATTTTTCCAAATACCTTTACCAAAAGGTCAGGCAGTGATTTTTCCAATGCATATTAGAAAAATATGGAGCAAAAAAACCTGATGTTCTTCTGGGAAGACACAATTCTGTGAGATTTAAACCATTATGCCATAAGGATGCTTTAGCATTCCAGTCAAAAGCAGCCAATAATTTCAATAAAGTTATTCCCAGGAAATTTATTGAAAGAATATCCACTGATTGACTGTGGATCATTGGATTCACTACTGCCAGCATTAATATATGATATAACATTATGTAACATATAACTGAAAGAGAGTAGGTTTAGATTAGATGTCAAGGAGAAATTGTTCCCTGGGAGGGTGGGGATGCCCTGGCACAGAGAAGCTGTGGCTGCCCCTGGATCCCTGGAAGTGTCCAAGGCCAGGTTGGAGCAACCTGGGACAGTGGAAGGTGTCCCTGCCCACGGCAGGGGTGGGACTGGATGAGCTTTAAGCTCCCTTCCAACCCAAACCAGTCTGTTATTCCACGATAATTCATATATAACACAACAAACCCACTGAATGCTATTCCAAGACTCCCGGTGATCGGGGAACAGACACCAAATGCAAATTAATCACTCAGAGATCTCACATGATCCAATCCCTCCGTCCAAGGAACAGCTCTTTAAGCAGACATTTTGCTGCCATACCTGTTTGAAGAAGTTGGTCACTGTCAGGGTGGCTGGCCTGAAGCTGCTCAGGTTGCAAGCCTCATCCCCACTCGTGGTCCTCTCCAAGGAACGCCTCCCGACAATGCTGGAATTCCGCCTCTCCGACCACGACCCTTTACGTTCTGCAAAACACAGTGAAAAGGGGAAAGAATTTGAAAACAAAGCAGCAAAACTACACTCCAAGAGCCTACTTTTGTTCCAAGTAGGATTGTTAGACAGGAGGAGAGGGAATGATGCCATGGGGTGACAGAAGAGGTGGTTGTGCTCAGGCAATCCCATTCCAGAGGCATCGGGAGGCTGGGGAGACCACCTCACCCCAGTGCCTTCCTGCTGTTATAAAAGTCTTTATCACGCTGAGATTTATGGATTTCCCTTGCTCTGAAAGATGATGAAGTTGGCAGTTTTGGGGATGCTGAAGAGCAGTTTGGGATGAGCTATGTGGTTCACAAAGATTAAGCCTCTCCTTTGGAAAATGTTCACCAGCCTGTAACGTTCCCTCAGTCTCACAAGCCTGCTTTTAAATAATATAACAGATGGTTTGCTTGTAAAATCCTTGAAAGATAAATCCATTTGTTATCATGGACTTTTCAGTTTTAGTTCAACCGTGACCCCAAACCATCAGGGCAGGGGGAGGAAAGCGATAAACAGAGCAACAGCATCTGAAAGATATGAATCAAAACCTCTGGAATTGCCCACGCTCCCTCATGCAGATGCCAAGTGCTGTACCTCCTGTGCCAACTTCAACTTCTGTGGAATCTCTTTCCAAGCTGCCAGCACTGCTCACAATGTTCATGAGGTGAATGGCTGTCCAGGCAAAAGGCATCCGGTACTTCCCGAGTCTTTGGCAAAACTGCTCTGCCTGGCCCTTCAGCTTTTCCAGCTTCTCCTTGTTCTGTGGAGAAAATATTCAATCCAAGAGGTTAAAAGAAGAGGAACAGGATCAGAGGTTCATTTAGCAAAATCAGTGAGGAATGATGGTGTCTTTCCCAACTCCCAATGACTGTGTGTTTTGGTATCACCTTCCAAAGGAGGATCGTCAAGTGTTGGGAAAATGCAGCTTCTGCTTCCCAAGAGAGGCCACCAGAGGACAGTCAGAACAGTCTTTTATGTTCTGAACAGCCTGTCAAATCCCAGTGAGCTCATCTGCCCCCTGTTCCTTCAAGAAAATCTGAAGTTTCCCCTCTGAAGCCTGGAATGGCCTTTCCTAACATGGTTTTACGCAGCAGGTGCTCAGATCATCTGGAGTTGTGTGGGGAAACTCAAAACATTCCTCAAATAAAAAATATCATACTGGAGGTCAAGGAAAAAAGGGAATAAAAGAGGATTTTTCCATAACTCTGCATATTAAAGAGCAATTTTTAGAGCTTTAGGGAGGAAATATTTTATTAAGAGGTTGATTAAAACCAACAAATCATCCATTCTCCTTTGAGAGAGCCCAGTGGAGAGGCTGGGATCACAAGAAGGGCTGGAACCTCTGCTTTGCCCCTCAGCCAGCCCTCATCATTACCCTCTGATCTCCACTTGGCTCAACCCAACTGCACATGAAATTAGGAACCATTTTTGAGTCTCTTTCAGAAGGGATGGGGTTAAAGCTGCAAAAGCAGTGGAAAAGTTGAGATTTTTACTGCAAATTCCCATCAAAGGCTGCCTTCCCTTGACCCAGCAGATCCTTTGGGACAGGGAATCACAGATGACTGAGCTTGATGGGAACCACAAATCTCCCCTGACAGCCACAAAAACTGGTGACCTTTAACTACTCCACCCCAATAAGACTCAAAGGTCTTTGCCTCTTTTTTGGCCTTTAGAATTGGATTAGATTCTTAATTAAAAATGGATCCTTTTAAAGACAGGAACAGTACCAACAATCCAAGCTAAAAGAAAATATATTTAATTTTACATCAAAACACCAAAAAAATTCTTACCTTTGCTGCATCAGATTCTTTAAAAATCATATAAGGCTCTGCACACTCCCCAATATCTCCCTGCTGTAAAACTTTTTCCAGCTGAGAAGGGAAAATGAACCATTATAAGAACATGTACTCAGCAAGGATTAATAAATTGAACAAGCACAAGGAAGCAAAAAATTCTTTCACAAGAGCTGAAGCCTGGTGAGTCCTTGTGGAAGAAACATTTCCTGCACACTGTCTGTGAACTGAAAATATGTCCTGAAATCCCCTTTTGACCACAGGATGTTTTTTATCCAGAGTCCAGCCAAAAATCCTGACTCAAACACCCACCTGAACAAGTAACACCTGTGCACTCATTGAATCAAAGGAGGGAAGAGAGAATAACTTCTATCTTTGTGTACTTTATCCCAGGAGTGACCAATGTTGCATTTTACTTCAGTTATGGATCTCTCTCTCATTGCAATTTCAGCCCTGAAATACATCTGAAAATCTGGCTGAGGGGCGTGTATCCTTTTTGAAATGAGATTCAGATCAACAGTATTTTTAAATCACTGACTTATCTGTCATTTTAAGGAGCAGCACATTGTTTTATATGAAAACCAAGGTCAAGTCCCAGAAAAATGATTTATATCATCAAGCAAACCTTTGTGCTCTTTCCACTTTCAGTGGGCACTGAACTGATCCTGTTACAGAGGAACTGAAGTGAGAATATCTGAAATAAAGCAGCACTGTTTACACTCTTGAGACCAGAATTTCTTTCTTCTTCTTCTTTTTTTTTTTTTTTTACTGNTTAAATAAAAACCAAGAGACCACAATAATTTCAATTTCCCTGGCATTTCTTACCTTTATTACTAGAAAGACATCTTGGGAGGGGTAGGTGATAGAAAAGATGGCAGATCTGGCCAGGGTGGAAATAGCAGCAGGGGGGACATGAGGCCGAAGCATTCCCTTCATTTGCTCAGAGTTTAAATCAAAGTAGAAATTCTCTGAAATCTAAGGAAGAAATTGGGTAGTTTCGAGCATTAGTTATATTTTTTTTTTTGGTAAATTCTTCAGGAATGTAGGTTTAAAATACATGTTGAAAACTCCTCATTTCAAACCATGTATTAAAAAAAAAAAAAAAAAAAAAAAACTTTTTTTTAAAAAACAANNAAAAAAAAAAAAAACCTTTTTCATTAAGAAATCAAGGCAGGACAATGAGAAAGGAAATGGAGGAAACAACACAAACCACCCATAAAATTTCCCCCAGCTGCTTTTAGGTGTGTTACTCCATCAGAGAATTAGGAATTACCACTGTTGGGTGAACTGAAAACACCAAAATATCAAAATAGAAACGGAAAAAGAAAAAATAACATCTCTTGAAACACAGACACTGAACTTTCTACCCTGAAATACCAAATCCTTGACTGCAAAGCTTCAGAGCCAAAAAAGATGTGAGCAGGTTACCAACACCAGAGGTCACTACAGAACTTACCAAGTTAGAGCCAAAAAAAAAAAAAAAAAGGAGTAATGAGATGATAAAATTGGCTTATGAAATGTGATTTAAATATTAAACAAAGTTCACATAATATTCCACATACTCTCATCTACATAACTTAAATCTCAATGCATTAAATTCAAGTCTTAAAGAGATAAATGTCAAAATGCATATTTTTAACATTTTTCTCTCCACTACTGCTAATATCTTGAATAAGGAAAACTAAGAGACTCATTAAATATTAAATACAGAACATAAATAGGCGAATAAATGTATTTTGCATTTCCTATAACTTAGATCTTGCAAAGACTCCTCAGTTTTGTTTTGATTTTAGCAATTTTAACACATGTGACTTTCTTGTGCATTATTGAGGTGTTGCTTTGGACCCATGCCATGTTGAATCACCAAAAAGAGATTAAGAAAGTCATGAAAACCTAATCTAAATAAAAGGTTTCAGTTACCTAAGTTCTCTCTGGGGAAGAGACTTTTGAAAGCCAAAATTGCACAATATAAATATACATACATATATATATATATATTCTGATTTCAGGCACTCACATATTAGATAATATTTTTAGAAAAGTGGTTATTCCTCAACTGCTTTACCAAGCAGAAGAAGAACACACAAGATGGTTCACAAAATGCCTTCATCATGCCTCCAACCTCCATGTCACTGTCCTCTTAAAGCTTTGCCACCGGAATTAATTCCTCCATTTTTGTTTTTGAATTTCAGTGGAAATGTCACACTCAAGTAATCAAAAACCTACCTTCTTCTTTTCTTTAACATCATACAAAGCCAAACTTGCAAAAATGGGCTCGATTTCTATTTCAAATCTTGAAAGAAAGAAACACAAGATCAGTTGACTTGAATTTTGCCAGAAGGAATAACCAACCCTGTCCCCAAATGCTCCCTGGGTGATGGTGGGGACTGAGATGGCAGAAGAGCTGAGGGCTGGCTCCTGCTCCAAAGGGATCTTGTTTCCCAATTTCCACCCCACTCCTGTCCTGGTCCCACCTACCAGGACCATCTCAGTGCTCCCTGGACCCTCGAAAATCCATTGGAACTCACTGCAAGCCAAGCAAGGCAGCCCAACAGCTTCCTCAAAGGGACAGGAATTGTTAATTGGGATAAGTGGAGCACTCAGCTCCCCTGATTCCCTGCAGAAGCCAACACCCTGTGCTGTCCTGGCTAAATGGCCAACTGCTCCTCTCAGCATTACTGACCAGAGGGCTCCTGCCTCTGGACACTCAGGAACCCCTGTTTTGGCAATTTTCAACAATTAACTGTTGTCAGAAAATACCAAAAACTCTCTTAGAAAGGTGTCAGCTTTTCAGAGTAACTCTTACGCAGTATTTATGGAAATTCCAACACTCCCAATGAGAACACTGACCCACCAAACAGAGCTGAACTCATTGTTAGAACAGCTGGGGAGTTAAAGGAATTTAAAAACATTCAAAACCTGTCCCTGCACCAAAGCAAGCAGGGGTTCAAATGCCATTCTTGTCTGCACAGCCTCCCCACAAAATTCATGCCCCATCCACGCTGGGATGCCCCCACAGCCAGGCCCTGCACAGAGCTCTCAGCTCCAGCCTGCAACTCCTTCTTCCAACAGGGACAACACCACCAAACAGGTGTTTTCTCCAGTTTTGCAACAAAGCTGAGATTAACCTGGAAATGACCCTGCTTAGCCTTCTCCCTGAGGAAAATGTCCTTGTTTTGTGCCACTGAGATGGCACAATCTTGGATTACATCCCTGAGCACAGGCTCAGAGATTCCCAGGTACACAAGCAAACATGTAGCTGGGCAGATTTGCAATAAATTCGCAGTCAGCAAGAGATGCTTAAAGAGCAGAAAACATTAATTTCCAGCCTCTAACTTATTTATGCTAAAGACACCCTCCTTTGGAGGGAAAGCTGCACTGCTACTGCATATTATGTTGTTCCAGTTCATAAAAGGCTGCAAAATCAGTTCATCTCTATGGCTATATTAGGTCCTGGAGTACTCTACGAGCAGGAGAAATGTCCCACACATATATCTCAGTTATGAGCAGCAACTGGAGCTCTCTAATAAGAAGGGTTGACCTAACTGAGGACACAGAAGATGAATACAGCAGTGTGGAAAATCAGTTTTGTACTTTATTTCTCCAAGGGAATAACAGTAAAATTTTACCTTGTGTTATTAGAGAAGAGTTATAGGCAATGAACCAGCTGCAGGTAACCCTATATTCAGGAGCTCCACTTCATTAAACTTGTTTAACAGGTTTCTATTCCTCCAGTTAATGCTTACTAAGTATATAAAGTCTTCACTCTTAAAGGGACACAGTCAAGGTTGTTGAGCCTAAACTTTGGCAAATCTTTGGTTGTCTTTATGGTTTTAAGGCTTGAGCATTTTTAATCTTTAAATTTAATCTCAAATTTCCTTGTCAGGCAGGGGAACACCAGTGAGTGGCCAACTTCAGAGCCCTGCAGGAGTGTGGTGAGGCCTCATGTCATGTGCCAGTGACATGGAACAGGTAGGGCTGGAAAGCAACAGGGGGAAAAGCCAAAGGAGGAGGATATTTCCTGTCTCATCAACCTGCAGAAAGTCTTGGAGGTACAACTGTGTAACTCAACCTTTATAAAATTAACCTGGAAGCCTATGACCAAACAATGCAATGACCCTTCCAGGGTAATAAACATGGAGTTATTCCAGATGCACATGGATAGAGCAGCAGGTTTCAATTCTGAATTTCTGCAGTGCAGCTGTCTGCTGGAGAGGTACTTACTTCAGGGATAAACACTTCACCAGGAGTCTTTGGCCAAAGTGTTCTTTGGGTACTTCAGGGACACTGAGTCTCTCTATGGGCTCCTCCTGGAATTAGAGACACAACCCCTGTACAAATCACCAGCAGAATTAGGAGGCAAACACATCCATAACTTTTTTCTTCTAAGGCACAGCACCAATTTAATCCGAGGCTTCCCAGCATGGTACATTCATCAGCAGCTATAAATATGGTAAATTAAATCCCTTTAATGTTTCTGCATTACTGGGGATTGCATAACCAGAAGGGAAACCCAATCTTCAGAACGTAATATCTATGGGCAAGACAAAATGCTGAAAAACACAAAACAGCTCCAGTTCACATGGATGTTAAACACAGGTGATCTTAAATCCTTTAAATCCCTGGCAGACTGACAGCTTTCACATTCCCTACACCCTCCACTTTTTCAGTCTCGCCCACACACATATAAAAATACCTCATCTGGTGCTGGGTGTAGTGCAAAAAGCTCCTTATGCCTACTGGACTTCCTCTGGTCCTCGTTGTGGTGGTCAATCTCCTCGTTTGGGGTTCTGTCCAGCAGGTTTGGGAGAAGGGCATCTGGCAGGGAGTTCTTCAGGTCGAAGATGCTGCAGGCCCAGCTGCCCCGGGGAGTGTCGTCGATCGACATTGAGCGCCGCTTAAGGTCATCCTGAGAGCCAACAAATTAAAAGCAACTTATAATGGGAAAAGGACTGCACTTTTAAAGCAGGACTATAAATTAGGTTTTATGTAGCGAGGTTTTAAAGGCACATTTACTTGTTCATCCTGGTAGCTGTTGCCATCCGGAGCTTCGTCAGACTCGAAGATCTGTTTGGGGAGCCCTTTTTGTCTCTCCTTCTGTTTGTCCAGGGTGTTGGGATTGAACCCAGTTCCCAGCTTGTGGTATCTGCAAACAGAGGATTTCAAATGAGTTCTTAGCAGCCCTTTTGACCCCAACCCCAGAAGTAGCACCCCGGAACAAACCCAGCATTATCAGCGTGGGTGCTCCGGAGGCAGGAGCTGCTCTCTGCAAACACAATTTCCAGTCAGCTCCACTGGAGCTGGGGCATCATCCAACAGCCACTATTCCAGCACTACAATGTCACTCTGTTCATCTATAAAGCCACTCTGGGTGATGTCAAAAGGAGGATTATCAAGGGCCAATTAAAGTCATCATAAAATGTGCCATTGTGGTGCCAAGCTAAAAACAGGCCGGGAACACGAGGGCTGAAGGCCAGTGGTTCTGCTGGAGCAGGAACTGACTTGGAGCAGATAAAATGATTAACTGGAAAACCAAAACAACAACTCAGGAAAATCCTGAGCACCTCTGGAGAACAACTTTCCAACCCTGACTAAAACAAGTGTCTTCCTGTAGGATTTTTGTAAGGAAAGTGGGTCCCTCAGAGCTTTCCAGAGTGTAAGAGCTCCTACAAGTGAACAGCCTGCCTGCTATGCTGACAGAGCAGACCTTTTGAATAATGAATTTTTGGGTGTCAAATGGCACCACATCTGTATTTATACCCACACACATGGGTAGAGCCACAGTCTCCTTACAATACTCACTCCAAGTCAGTTCCTGGGATCACATCTAGAATTTATTGTTCTTACCATACCATGGTACTAGAGTTACCACAGAGGGATGCTCAGACATGGGAAAACCATGGATATGCTAGCAGTGAATAAAAGAAGGGAGAAGAAAAAGGAGGAGTGCATTTTCCTTGCTAGGCTCTAATTCCTGAGAGCTGAACAATAGGATCTGTAAAATCCTCACCTGGATGTCTGCATTTCCATCACAGCTCCACCAACCATTTTAATGGTGTAAATCCATTTTAATTCACCCCTGACTTCCTCAGTCTAGCACACAGAAATGATGCCATAAGCATGAAATCAGGATATGCTAGTGAGTTGTTTCCAGGACACTGAAGAGAACTTGTTCACCTTTTCCAATATCATTAGAGGAATTACTGAATGGGTGGATTTCCCTGCCTCAAAAACACTTTGGTTACAAAGAACTGCAGGCACAAATGGGCATAAAGATTATTTCCCCTGCAGCGGGGAAGGAAAGGATGGAATGTCACAAGTCATGTTCTTCTAATCCAGAAGAGCTGGGGTTTGTGCCCCTGGAGCTAGCCAGAGCACTTTGAACCATCCAATGGGATGGATTAAGAGGAAATTGTTGGCAACCTTACTTGAAAAACAATTCAGTTCTTCCCAGCTGAGCTTTTGGGTTCTTCCCCTGCTCCAGCAGTAACTCTTCAATTGATACCCAGCCCACTGCCGTGATTTTATCCAAACAGAAAGTGCTGTGACTCTCAGAGGACAAAAACCCACCAAATAAACCTCATCAGAGCAGGAATCCCAGCCAGGAATTCCAGGTGCCAGTGGCAGTCACTGAGAAGCCCAGAGTGGGTGGTTGGGTGGCTCACACTGCCCAGGTCTGTGCTGCAACCAAGACTCTGCTGCCACGGCTGGGAGTTAATAAAGCATCTCCCTCCCTCTTGGGTTCCTTTCTGGGTGGGTTTTGGTTTGGTTTTTTTTTTTTTGGTATGAGATTACAAAACCCTTTTTTATTAGGTCACGTTAGCAGTGCCAAGCATATCCTGAGCATCCCCTGAAGTGGCTCTCAGGACAACATTAAACCAGTCAATTGTAGCAACTGCCACAAGGGCAGAGCTGGAGCTGCAGCCCTTTGTAGGTGACACACATCACATGGATCACTTCCTCCTCAACAGCAGCTCTTGAAGCCATCAGACTCCCAATCATCCGAGAGTCTGTGCTCCAACTAAAGCCTTCAGAACCCTTCCTGCTAATTTGCACAGAATGATCAGTGCATGCCCACCCTCTGAACTGTTAACTCATTAGGTAAATGTTGTGATGGTTCAAATATTAGCAGTTATTTGTTTGAATGATGTACTTTTCTCTCTGGGAGCCAATGGAAGCTGCAGAGGGCACCTTGTCTATCAGATGGTTGTGACTGCACGTAAATCTTACATCTTTTGCATTGCAAAATTAATGCAACTTCTCTCTAAAAAGAACTAAAAACAGATGGAACAAAGAAAGAAACAAATACTGAAAGTAATTTCACTTGTCCACATTTCCTAATTGCTCTAGCAAGGTAAAGGAGCAAACTTAGACTGAAATGGCCTAGATTTTCCAAAATGCCCCAGGGGGTTTTGACATCCAAGATCCAATTTTCCAAACACAAAGCATCAGTTCAGCTGAACCGGGCAACTAAAAGCCAGAGCACATGGAATCAGCAGCCAGGACAATATATTCGAGCCTCCTTATAGCACGTGGCCAAAATTTAAATAAGAACTGAAGGTGCCAAACCCCACAGGGGAACTCACTTTCTGTTCACAATCGCCCAGTCCTCCGTGTAACTCCTGACACAATCCCTCACGTGAGGGTCCATCTCGCTGTGGAAAGAACAAAAACCAAGAAGCATAGAGATTATAACGATTTCTTAGACACATAATTAATCCCCTGGAGCATCACCAGGTGACCTCCTGTCCTACCTCTCCTCGGGCACGGCCGACACGAGCGTGCGGCACTCGCGGGGGGTGGAAACCACCTCGATGTCATCGGGGGGAAACTCCAGCAGGTCCCGCAGGGGCCCCGACTCCACGGCCAGAGGGTGGGTGATGAGATACTCCTCCAGGTCCACGGGGTCCACAGCTTCTGTGAGAGGCACCTGGCAACACACAAACCACCAAAGGGTCTTCAACCGAGGTGAAAGAATAAAGAAAAATCACACACGCGTCTTCTGCTCTTCTTTAAACCAGTTCTTCTGCCTTGCTGAGGGACTTGGTGCAACATCAGGTGATTAACCCCAGTGGTGTTAACCTCAGCTAACACACATCACAGAGCTGTTTTTCATGTCTTATCTTTTATCTGAGATTCCTCTGCATATTTCTCTGGTGCATATCATCACCACCTAAAAAAAAAATCCAACTAGAGCCAGGAAAGGTTACATGTATTTTCAAGAAATTCAACAAAAGGAAACTTAGTACTTTATTTCCCACGTATTTGAGCCTGGATTTGTTTTTACCAGGCTCTGATCACAAAGGGAACCCTGAACCTGATCCAAGATGCAGGAACCCTTCCTCCCTCAGGCACAGCCCCCAGTCAGAACCCAGAGCAAGGTCTGATTTACCAGCAACTCAGGCAGCCACACAGCTCTGAGGACCAACATTATTTTGAATTAAACCACCTCTCTGGGGAACACAAAACACGATGTTCACCTACCACAGGTACAAGTTTAACCACCTCTTCTCCCTGATATTAGAGCCTTTAGTGCCACAATGACTCTGTCCGTGCCAGGTAGGGACACTGCCCTCAATAAAATGGATGCTTAAAAATCATATTTACTGGGCACAAAGCCTTGACCTGAAGCATAAGGAGTGATTGAACACGTGCAGGAAAACAGTAGATTTCACTGGCAGTGCTGATCTCACCATCCTGAGCTTATTTTAGATATGTGAAAAGAAAATTTGCATAAACTGGATACACACATTGCATAACTTGTATTTTTACATATTACATTATATAAATATTCTGATATGAGATCATTATGCTATGAGGCTATACATAAACATAGACATTACGAAAATGAAACACTAAAAACAAGTTCTGAGGAAGCTGTCTGTAGAGCAACTGACAGATTTCCTAGAATTCCCTGGCACATGCCAGTGAGGCTGAGTGTGTTAACAAGAGTCACAAAAACACACCCAAATTCAGCAGTTTTCTCTACTAACTTCCCCTTTCCTGTCATCCAGATGATTTCTGTGGGATAGGGAACTATCCTGTAGCTTGTGCTGGAGATGACTTTAGAAAGAACACTCAGTACATCAGCTTTAAATGTGCTTCTTGAAAATATTGCTGTACAAATCCCAAATTCCAGTTTTAACACTACTGCCAACAAGTTCTGAAATGAATCAACTTTTTATTCAAAGAAAAAGACTCAGCTGACACAGAGGGTACTGAAAGAATCTCCTTACCACAACCAACCTCAATGAGTACTGCAATATTCTTAGAAGGCAAATCCTTCAGCAGGAAATCAGCGTGACTCCAAGGAAGTCAGGGGAGTTGGACCAGATGACTTTCTCCCAGATAAGAATCTGGTTCACCAAAAAAATATGTAACGGCTAGAAACTTAGTGTTTGGTTCTGCCATTTAGGTAAAACATAGAAATTAATTTTGTGTAAAGAAATATCAAAAGAATCATAGAAGGGTTGGAAGGGACTTTAATGACCAGCTAATTCCAAACCTCTCCCATCACCTTTCACAAGAAGATGATGATCATCTCTTTAACTCTGACTCCGTAACCTTTTCCCCTGTTCTAACCTTGAACTCTTGCAACGGACTCAAAATTTTAAGCGATTTTGGAGAACTTTTGAAAACACAAACCAGACACTTTTCACTGTTTTCATCGCTGCAACGCCCGCGATGAGCAGAACGTGTCACTGCTCCTTCCCACGTCACAGCTGACATTGTCACCTCCTCACCCTGCACCTCACAAACAGGCAGAGCAGCTCCACGTGGCACGAGACCCCTGACAAATGTCACTGAGGGGTGACAGCTTTTCCTTAAGGAATTGCTACCAGTGCCTGTTTGTTCCCAACTGCTGCAAACTCCCACTGCCGCTCTGCTCACACCGCCCCTTCCACTGCCAAACCTCAGAACCACCCAGCAATGGAGACTCCTTGCAAATGAAGGTAAAAGTGGCAAAATCACTCTGGCAAAAGCTCCAGAGGCAGGGGGTGTCCAGAGGTGCTGGGAAAAGCACCCCCTCACATCCTCCAGTGCAGCGTCCGTGCAGCGATGCTGCTCCGTGCTGGACACTGACAGCACCTCCCAGAGGGGTAAGGAAGCCTCAGAGGGTGATTTAAAGCTGCTTAGCTGACCCTATTTTAAGCCCTAATATTTTAGGACTTATTTTTATTCCTCTTTCCAACCTCCCTTCCGCACTGGCAGCTCCGAAGCTGAGGGATTTTCCAAAAGTGAGCTGCCCGTGCAAGTGTTGTGTTTTAATCTGCACAAACCCATTTACCTGTGATTCTCCAGCACATAGGAACCTTTCCCTCATTCCCTCCCACCTTTGCACTCCACTCATCCTGACAAACAGAATTAGATGAGGAAAAACCTCTGTATTAAAGCAGAGCTACGGGGGACATGCAGGACCGAGGGTGTGAGATTGTCACAGCCCAAAACACATCACGTCCCCTCATCCCTGGCATTTCCCTTTTCCAGCAGGAGCACTGTGAGGTGTTGGACGCGGGAGGAATGAAGTGGCTATGCCAGTTAAAAATCAGTGCTCAGGGGCTCTCTGTGTGCTCCAGGGCTTTCCCAGCCCTTCACACATTTCAGGATTAGGCCCAAGGTTGCACTTCACAATTTTCCAGTTTGTCTCTTCGGGTAACTATTGTACCATGAAGATGTAAACAAACATAAAAGTCAAACCCAGAGGCCTGTGTTAGACTCACCATCTGTGCACCCAGAAATACTGTCTAGCACCTGAGTAAACAGGCCAAACATAAATTCATGGGTATGGAGAGGAACTACTTGGTGTCAGACTATTGGCAGATAAAAGGCATGCACATTATTTTAGCCTTCAGATATTTGTGGGGGAAGAAGTGCTGAAAGAGGAGGAGGAGGAAAGAAGGATGAATAAATGCACCAAAAGGAAAATGAACCTAAAAGACGTCCCCATGTGTGAACAGAACCATGAAAACTCCTCTCATGGCTTTCACTGCTGATGGTTTAACCTTTCCCCTGTCCTGCTTCATGCTCCAGCATTGCTCCAAAGGTGTGCATAGGGACAAGGACACACAAAATACCAAGGACTATTCCTGTGTTACCTGGCCAGAACATCAGTCACCTGAAATTGCCACACAAACCCATCAGGTGAAACGTGCACACTGGAGGAGCTGGACAAGCTCAGATAAAGACCAGGTTACCAAAACCCATTATCCCAATCTCATCATCCCAACCTCACTGCTGCTGGAGGAGCAGAACCTGCTCTGTCCTCCTGTGGCACCAGGAAAAACAAGGAGGCACCCAACAGCTGATTCCCCTGGCCTGCAGCATCCTGACACTTCTGTACAGCTGATCTCAACCTTCAAAGAAGGGCCAGCCCCGTCAGCTGCACATGGAAAAGTCTGAAATCTGCTGCAGCAGGAAGGGGGAACAGCTGAGGAGGATAAAGCTGTGCTCTCCCATAGCCCTGCTTGCTGGCAGGCTGCAGACACAGCCATCTTCAGTGCATCTTCATCCTGCTCCCAGGAAAAGCCTTCTCCATCCCTGCTGACAGCTCCAGGCAAGCAACAGTAGGTGTCTGCTCCACAAACACAGCCAGTTCTTCTCCACTGGACTTCCCACGGCAGAAGGACAATTCCAGTCAAGTATTTGCAAACATTCAGTGCACCTACCAACTGGCTAATCAGAGAATCCCAGACTGGTTTGTGCTGGAAGGCAGCTCGAAGCTCATCCTGTTCCAACCCTGACACCTTCCACTGTCCCACGGTGCTCCAAGCCCCATCCAGCCTGGCCTTGGACACTTCCAAGGATGGGGAATCCACAGTCTCTCCAGAGAATCCGTGCCAGGGCCTCACCACCCTCACAGGGAGGAACTTCTTAATACCTAATCTGAATTTCTCCTCTTTTAATTTGAAACCATTCTCCCTATCGCTGTTTGCCTTTGCAAAAAGTCACCCTCCTTGTGTTTTCTAAGTCCCTTTAAGTACTGAAAGGCCTCAGTGAGGTCTCCCCTAATAAACCTAATGGGGAATACTGGAGTGTTACTGCAAGAAATCCTTGCCAGGGGGTCCATTTCTGTTGAGTTTATTAAGACCCTTCAGAAACCAAACTGTGCAAGAGCCCTGAGCATCCTCCCCACCAGGACCACAGAATAATGTAAATCACTAGCAAATACATGCCAAAAATAAGCAAAGGAAACCTGCTCCCAGAATTGCTGCTCTTTTAAAAAACACTCTTTGGTTTTGTGCAGGCTGTAATTACAGATGAAATTTTGGACAACCTTTCAGACAATTCCATAACATGTTTTTCACTCAGTCTTTATCCCAGGATCAGGCACTGCCACCTCACTCAGGGCAAGCACTTTTCTGATGCTTTTAAAATCTACAGGAGGACTCTGTGGGGAGAAAGGGCAGCTCAGGATGAGTAAGAGGGGCATAACCTGCTCCCTGCCAACATAAACACTGTGTTTATCACAGTGCTGATAAACTCAAAGTACAGAAGAAATCAAATGGGACTCCCTCTCTCAGACTTACAATTACCCCAAACCAAACCCCTCACTTGGAAATAACAATTCTGCATGTCCTTAACCTGACCACAGACATGCTCAATCAGTTCACTCAGACAGCAGCCTGCTTGATTTGGCTTCTCTAACCCATTAACAGGCATTTTCCAGAGGTGCACCTGTGTTGCTGCAGTTCTGGCTCTCAGCACTTGCAGGACAAACCCCTATCTCAAAGGTTTACAGCTCTCCTGCAATGGGGACACTCAAGCTTTCTTCTTTAAGGTTGTGTTATTCTTCACTGTTACATCCCCTTAAAAGCTGGAAAATAAAACCGCGTTCCCTATCGACTTTGCCCTTCTCCAGACAGCAAACATTGTATTTTTGTGGAGTTTTAGTGCACATGTATCTCTCCTATTTATTTCCTCCTTTTGAGCACCCACCTGGATTATCATCATCACTTACAAAAGCACCTGCACAAATCTGCAGGAGCCTCAGTGGGGGGATCACTCCACGGAGGGTAACACAAACCTTCATTCCCTTTAGCCAAGCATCCCAGAAAGGTAACAAAAGGAACAAAGGGATAACAAAGGGAACAAAAGGACAACGTGCAGGGAAAGCTACAGCCAGGGCACACAAGGAAACAAAAACCACAACGCAGAGGTCAGGTTTGTACAAGACCTGCACCTGTGCAGGTACCTGAAGACTCAAGATCTGCTCTCCTGGGAGCTGCACAGCAGCTCAGGAACAACCGGGGCAGAAAAAGGGATAATTATTATCTCCACCTCACGGGGACTGACTGAAGCACAGTGCCCTGACATCCACAGGCATTCCCAGTTTTGCCTGGAGGGCTTTAGCCCATCCCTTCCCCAAACACAGCTGGGCACAGGGGATATTTGCCCAGCTCACCACGAGGAGTCTCGTGGGACACACTGGAAGCGACGCACTCCAATCCCTGCTCTGACTCTGCTGAGACTTTTCCAGCTTGTGTATGACAGCACAGCCCTGGAAAACAACATTCCCTCCCATTTCCTTCTCCCTCCCTCACCTCTGCCCTCCCAGGATGCCCAATCTCCCAGGGAGCCCCACCAGCACTGAGAGGTTATGATGTGACAGCCTGGCAGGATGCATCTGGCACAACAGGGATTTCAACCCAAGCTGCTGTGGCCCAATCCAAGCCCAATTTCCCTTTTATCTCAAACGAGATGCATAATTCCCAGGGGCAGAGCCCCAGCCCCTGTGAGGATCACAGTACAACTGAGGGCTCTGTAAAAATGACAATGGCAAAGTGTGGAAGGTCGTGCCTCCTGTGTGGGAGTAAAACTCCCTGTGAGGACCCGATAAGGGACCTTGAAAAATTAACCTTGCAGAGAGCTCCTCATCACAGGGAGGATCCTGACTGCTATTTTTACTTGGCAGCTAAAGCACTTCTTCAAAATCAGGGTGATATTTCTTGCCAATTTTGAAACCAGGACAAAGTTCCATCTTAATTTCAATACCTCCTTAAATATTAAGCGATTTATAACGTGCTAAAACTGCAACAGATTGTGCCAAAGCTCCAAATTCTAAATTAATACCAACTTCCCACCCACTGCCTTCCCTGGGCAAAATCTTGGAAGGACAGAAGCAGCAGATTAACATTTCAAAGCTGAGCCTTCTCTCAGCTATCTCTGGGTCTCCAGGGCAAACAGGCACTTCCCTTGCTGAGCAGTCAGGAATGCAGATGGCCAGAGCTCGCTGGGGCAAAATCCTGTCACCCTTAAAGGGATACTTGGATCTCAGGGAACAGGAGGCAAATCTGATGTACTGGAGGGACTCAGAATAAATTGAGAATGTAATGTGCTAAAAAAAAAAAAATTACAGTTTGCAGGCAGGTTATAGAAGGTAACAGTTTAATGAAATAAGCTTGCTAAACAGAGGCATTAGATTTATTTTTAAGAGTGAACTACAGGCAAGTCACTCTAAGAGGTTTTGAAACATGAGCAGTGTAATATTAACCACTGACAACACTCAAGTAATGAAAAAACACGTTTTACTTGCAAAAATGGCATTTTCTTTCAACTAAGCACTCTAAAAATAATCCAAATGGATCCAGATTCAAAGGCTCACATATCTGTCTACTGCCATCCCTGCATTTCAGAAAACCCATACTCCTGATGCCTGGTGAGCCCAGAGAACTCCTGCATTCCATTTTTTTGGCTGCATTTATAATACATGGAAATATTCAAATGAACCAAGGAGATTCCTAGGCAATCTCTGCTTGCCATCAACCACAGCCAGCTGCCAAGCCTCACCAAGGATGGCACCTCCCCAGCCATAAGTGCAGTCATTACCTCCCCACTGCCTCTGAAATGCAGTTCCCCATCTCCTGCTCTGGCTCTTATTCCTCCTTTTGCATGAAGTTCTGTGAGATGCCATTACCACAGAGAGCAGCTGATGAAAGCCCTTTATTTCAAACTGAAAAACGTGCCCCAAAAATTGCTGTAAGCATTCTCTGTATCTGAAGCCTCCCTTTTTAAAATTTGAAAACATTCAGTATTAAATTCTGGATTCTGTGAGATCTGCAGTGTGTGTCAAATTCTATCACAATGCTTGAGTTAGGAAAAGCTTCTAATAAAAGGGAATGGACTCCCCATCCCTGGAAGTGTCCAAGGCCAGGCTGGACAGGGCTTGGAGAAAGCTGGGGCAGTGGAAGGTGTCCCTGCCACGGCAGAGTGTGGAACTGGATGAGCTTTAAGCTCCCTTCCAACCCAAACCAGTCTGGGATTCTGTGAAATAATTACAAATATACCTACCTAAAGAAGGATCCTACATGCAACAAGTAACAGCCAGTCCCAGAACCAGTGAGATGCTTTATGTACAAATACTGCCAGGTTATTTGCTGTGATAACTGGTTGCTAATGTAGGAAGCCATTTGGGTATAGAAATATTAATATTAATCAGAGATTAATTAGTTATCTGGGAATACTAAAGCAATTTCTTACCAAACCTAGAAAGACACAAGTTATGCCTCCAAGGACGGGTAAGAAGACAATATCTTTGATGACTAAGAATTGTGTAATTTCACCAAGAGTATTTGGAGAACACAAAGACTTTGATACAGGAAATGCAAGTGCTGAGACTCATCTCAAAGAGTTGCCCTGTGAAAAATTGTGACAAAACTGAAAACAAAAACTGAGACAGCAACACAGAAATAAAAAGGCCAAACAGTTTGACCAGAGACTGCAGAAAAATCACAGACTTCGCACTGTTGGCAGAAACGTCACTTCAGCTCAGTGGAGACAGACCCCTCCAGACCCTCGGGGGGGCTCACAGGCAAACCCTGGTGGCCCTGAGCCCTGGTGGCCCTGAGCCCTGGTGGCCACAGACATGCTGTCCTGAGTGGGAACTACTTGGCACAGGCACCCCTCAATTCCCAGGCACAATTGATCCCCGGCGTGGATGGCCTGACCTCGGGACAGGCGAGGAGCTGGTGTCACCCAGAGCTGCCCAGCAGCCTGGGACACTCCCAGGGACCCAGGGGCAGCCTCAGGGCAGCTGTGCCAGGGCCTCATCACCCTCTGAGGAAAGAAATTCTCCTAACATCTAACCTCCCCTGTGTCCTGTCCCTCCATCCCTTGTCCCCAGTCCCTCTCCAGCTCTCCTGGAGCCCCTTCAGGCCCTGCAAGGGGCTCTGAGCTCTCCCTGGAGCCTTCTCCTCTCCAGGTGAGCACCCCCAGCTCTCCCAGCCTGTTTATTAACAATTATTTGGTATAACATCATTTAGTTAAGAGTATTTATCTGTGCTCACACGTGAACCGTTCAAGTTATTGCAGAGACTCAGCAACTTCCAGTGGACACCAGACCCACCTGAACAGATAAAACACCCCTGACCTTTGCAACAGCAAGAGAATGGGAGCAGTTTCAATTTCCTGCAGAAAGTGCCTGCACCAGAGCAGAGTTAACTGCGAGCAGTCCCCAAGGGGAGGAGGCAGGGCAGAGGATGTGGGTGCCTCTCCCATCCTCCCCTGACTGATGAGGACAGACCATTCAGCCAGGCAGGGCAAAACCTCCAGGAAATACAAATAATGGGAGGCACTATCCAGCCTTCATCAGCCCTGAGACAGCATAAAGACTTGGCTCACTTTCCTTTTCAATTTTTGGAGATAAAATTACTTGGCTCTGAACACTCCAAAATGCCCTTTTCTGTGCCACGCAGGACACTGTGGTGTTTTCCCTTGCTGTGCTTCCCATTCATTTGCACAAATCATCTTTTCTTCTTCTCTTAAATTATGTTAAAATAAACAGTGGAAATATATAAAGGAACCTATATTCTCTTATTGAATAATTAGATGCTATCTTTGAATACATGGCCAAAGTCTGACATCCAATAAATCCAAGACAAAGCCTCAATTAGCCCAGATAATGCCCATAAAGCCAGCAGTGCTTTACAAAGTTATGTAAATGTCAGCACCTTCATTTTACAGGGAGAAAACGGAGAGCTGAGAGCAGACGTGGCCAGATCACATCACATCCAAGAATCCAGACCCCTTTATTCCCAGACTAATTAGTATCTCTTATAGCAGAGTTCCTTTACATACCAACAATCATCTCTGCTGTAACATACATCAGCAGGCAGGAAATATCACCCCTAATCCCTTGGAAAAAGCTGTGATTTTTCTATGAAACAACTGAATGTACATTCATGCTCTGCTTATTTGCAAGTTTTGTAAAATGCTGCTCTTCTAATTAAATCACAGAATCATTAAGGTTGGAAAAGTCCTCCAAGATTATCCCATCCAAACTTTGACTGAACACCACCTTGTCAACCAGAGCAGAGCACAGAGTGCCATACCCAACCATTAAAATACACCTCTGAAGATGTAAAGAAATAGAAAAAAAGAGATTTGTAGATATTTTTTAAAATTAAGAGAACTTTTCCTTGGGAAAAAAAAAAAAAAAGTCCAGTTATGGACTACAACCAAAAAAAATTTCAATTATTATCTTTAGCACTCAAAAGTGGGAAAAAAAATCCAAGATTTTATAAGTCTTTATCTACTTTCAGCAGACAGAGTTAACTGAGCACAAGGAGCTGCTCCACAGAAAAAACAAACTTGGGAAGAAAAGAAAGTGGTTAGTCACGAGGGATTATAATGGCCCATAGTAAACATTCTGTTTCATCAAACGAACAGAGCAAATTCCCCATCCTGCAAGAAGATGCTGGGGAATTCTCCCCGAGGAAGTGCAGGCTCTCTGCTTGCACCCAGTGGGGTTGGTGGTGAGAAGCAGCAGCTCCCAGCAGGGAATGTTGAGCCTCTGGAGGAACCCAAGGTGAGCAGAGCCCATGGATTCCAACCCAGAGCACACCCAGCACACCCCACTCACCAGTGGGCTTGGAGAGACTTGCAAAAATAACTCCAAAAAAAAAATAAACCCTCCTTCATGGAGCTCTCAGAGCTCACAGCTCCTTATTTCTCCTTATTTCTCAGTAACAAGCTGTCAGAGCCTTCTGTTGTGGGCTGCAAAAATAAAAAGCTCAGAGCTGCAGGGATTGCATCCTGCCAGGAACCCCAGCCTGGCACGTTGGGTTGCACAGGAAAAGCCTCTCAGGGCCTTGGACCTGTGTCTGGGGTTTGAGGCATGTGCAATTAAAATCAGCTGCTCCTAAAGTGGCAGAAGGGTGGGGGCTGACAATAATAAACTCATTTGAAAGCAGGGTCTTCCCCCCAGCTCTATCAGATACCAAATTAGAAACAGTTCTGGCAGCATTTTGTCTGCAAAAGGGAAGAGACTTGCTAAAATTCAGCTGAGAGGTTTTTGCATTTATCCCAGGTTCAACCACGGGCAAATCTGTGGGGTGGGGAACATCCCTGCACTGGCTGCAGCTGACAAGAAACAAAAGGCCCAAGCAAGCACACTGCTGAGGGCTCTTCATTCACAAAAACCTCCATTTCTCCATAAAAATATCTCCATTGGACTGATAAGGCTCTCAGACAAACTATCCAAAGCAGCTGCTGTTGGCAACTGGCAGAGAATCAGTGCTGACCTTCCCTGGACCAGAATTATCTCACCACAGTAAGCAAGATGGGCATGAGAGACCACATCTGCACAATCACTGGAGTCACAGAATCGTGGAATATCCTGAGCTGGGAGGGACCTACAGGGATCATCCAGTCCAGCTCCTGGTCCTGCACAGGACAACCCCAGCAATCCCACCCTGTGCCTGAGAGCATTGGCCAAACATTTCTTGAACTCTGGCAGGCTGGAGCCCCCCAGTCCTGAGGTGGAGATACTGAAACTCAATCACACAACATTTTAGAAGGAATTTCCTATTCACTCCCACACTACATGCCCTACTTCAGGCTTTTAAACCAGTGTGGCTACACAGAAATGAACTTTTCCAGAGCAAACCCAGCTTCACAGAGCAATGCTTTCCCTCTGCATAATGCTGATTATCAAACCAGGCCAGGCAGGCAGAGCAGATCCTGACAGATGCCTCGGGGAGAGAAATTAACCCAAAATTCAGACAAGAGAACCTCTGTCGTATTATGCAGCCTCAGGACACAGACTCATGACTTAACTAAATAGACTTTTCCTACAGACTATCTCCTCCAAACCATTGCCCCATGTTAATCAGGCTTCTGCAGAGCATCTCTGCTCAGCACTGAATTTAATGTGACAAACTGGGAGCTTATCACAGCAGCCATCACACAATGCAGTTTGATAGGAAAAGCTCTGAGCCTGCTTCCAGCCAGCATGACCTTTTCCAGCTTTTTTATAGATTCTTGCATATATTTACTAGCAAACACCAGGGTAACAGGATAATGAGAGCTACTGACAATATCATGACCAACAAGTCTGATCCTGTATCAAAAATTACATGTGAAGATCAGCAGGACTGAAGCTTTGAACACTTGGTTGGTGGCAGAATAGAAAAACCTTAAAAATACAAGGAAAAAGCAGAACAGAATTCAGAGTGAAAGGAGGTGATACAAGGAAAAAACTGATCAAAAGCATGGCTGGGTGATGAGCAGCCTGGAGAGGTTCACAGAAGACATCTCACTTTATGGGAACAGAAAAACAATTCAGTCAGCTCCTTCCAAGATGAAACCACAGGTGAGACAAGTGAGGCACAGCAGTTCCTGGGATGGACATCAATGGGAGTGCACTCCTCAGCTGTCCAGTGCTGCAGGGAAGTGCAGTCAACGAGCCTGAGTGCTCCACACACTGCTAATAGCAGGGGTCCCTCTCTGCTCTAATGCTGGATTACACAAAAGACCATCCAGAACTGCCAAGTCAGGGCTTTGCATTATCACTGCACAGTCCAGCAGAGCCCCTGAGGTAAGGCATTAGCCTGGGCAGCAGCTCTCATTAACCCTTCTCTCATTAACCCTCCTCCCTGCTCAGTCCCCACCACGCTGGGCACCAGCTGACACATCAGCCTTCTGCTGTCCCTGAGCTCCTGGGAAGGGACAGGAATTCCAGCCCTCCTCCCCCCAGTGCCTCTGGCACAGCCAGGTCTCCTCAGAGATGGAGTTTGTGCCCACAGAGAAGTCACTGTTGTGAGCCAGAGGTCAGCCTGGAGATCCCCTCTGAGGTGACACTCAGCTCTGAGGACACCTTTGTGCTCCACAGGAGGAAGCTTTAACAGGTTCCCCTGGATGCGAAGCAGAGGGAATTCCCAGGAACTCACTCCCACAATCCCAGGAACTGAGAAAACACTACAGGACCCCACTCCAAAGAGAAGAACTCTTGTGACCTCACAACACTTGCCCAGAATATCGAATTCAGGGCATATTTCCGGCTCTGCCTGACCTAACCACCCCTCCCTGAAGAAAACAAGATGCTCTAATATTTGTTTTCCAAGTTGACTGCTGCAAAAGGAGTTGCTGTGACCTGAAGCAAGACCCCAAATCAAACATTTCCAGCCTGAAAAAGTTTGCTGCACTCTTGAAATGTTTACCACAATCAATCTGGAAGGTTACTGATAGGCCATGCAAGGAAGTCTTGACTTCAGCAGGGGAGATTCTGACAATGCAGCTCTTCAAAGTGGGCTGCAAACTTGTAAGTAAATATACATTCCTGAGGAATAGCCACACTCAACTTGCACAATCACATTTAAATTACTTCAGAAGAGTAGATGAGTTGCTGTGGTCCTGCTCTCAAGAGTGACGAGAAGGACAGGAAAACAGCAATCTGAAGTGCAGGAGCTTGCAAAGAGCTCTCCATGCAGAGAACCACACACACATGGAATTTAACGCCAAATCCAGGCTGTTTGGGGGTAAAACAACTAATATGTGGTCAAAAGAGCTCCTTGTCCTACAAAGATTCTGCAGAAACACAAATTCCCAGCCACGCCAACTGATTTGCAACATAGAAATCCCCAAAATTAGTGGGTTTTACAGGGAATTTTGTCCTCGGCGTTATCAGAGCCACCTACATCAACAACCTGCCAGCACTGCAGTTCCCAGATGGTAAAATAACTATGGGCAGCACCCTGAGCAATCCCTGCTCCAGGCATGACTTACAGTGGTGTGATGAGAGACGCTGCCTCCGATGTTGAGGTTCTTGAGGAGCTGTGGGGAGCCTCCATACTGCCCCGAGATCTGCTTCCTGACCTCGGCTGCCACGGTCCTGCAACGACACAGGGACAGGGTCATCTCTGAGAGGGACATGGGGATGGATCAGACACCCCCCTCGTGCTGCTGGGATGGAACCAGACACTGCTCCCTGCAACAGGGGTGTCACCGCCTGCTGGGAACAGATCCTGCATAATAAATTCCCAGCAACCACAAAATAAGGCTGCAGATACGCATTTTTAACAGCAATTAATTTTTTTTCCCCCTTTTGTGAGCTGCTCTTCTGTGCACATCTGTGGCAATAAAATGCACGTGACCTCGAGCACGAATTAATTTGTTCCCAGCAGGTTCTTCCAAGGAAAGCTCTTCTCCAGAGTTCTCCTCACCCTTCAGCAGTTCCTGGTCACACAGCTGCTCCTGTACTCTGCATTTTCATCCCTCTGCCTATTTTTGGCGTTTGAAATCACAGTTAGACAAAGGACCAGGAAACAAACGACTGGGTCAGAACAAAGAGGTGTTTCCCTTCCTGTGTAGGAAAGGTAAAGGTGACAGGCAGAGGAAACACTGGCACAGTGCCTTGTGTCTCTGCCAGAGAGAAATTCCACCACTGGGTAATTTTCTCACCAGGAGTGGAAAGCACAGAGCAGCCCTTCCAAGCCTCGAGGGTGAAAGCTGTGACCCTCCAGGCTTTTCCATTTTGAAATGGAAAACCAAAAAGTCACATTGGTAAGGCTGAAAACACAACAGGTAAGTAAAGCCAGCAGGAGGGGGAAGGAAGAGCACAGAGAGGGAAATGCTGATGGCCAAGGACTGTCTAAACAAAGCACCACGGGTCCAGCCCTACCACAGGCATCCCCAGCTCTCCATCCTGCATCCCAGCAGGAAGCTGCAGCTCCTCTCAGCAGGGATAGCCAAACTTCTGAGTAGGGTGGAAAGGGTTTTGTTCCAAAAGCAAACCAAAAGCCAGATTCCTTCCACAAAAAAGCTGTGTTGCTGAAAAGCTGCTGAGTACCCCTGGCCTACAGGGCCTCACCAACACAAATGCTCCTCTCCAGGAGACAACACCCAATTTATTAGTGACAAACCCAGCCCAAGTGCTGTTCACCACTTCACAGCACTGCTGGCAGCTCTGGCTCCCAGAGCAAATTCCCAGCTCCAAGGAGAAATTCCCAGCCCACAAGGCAGATGAAGAGGCTGCGAGGACAGGAGTGATTATATTTTTCCTGAGGTATCAGTGATCTTTGAGCATCCTCATGGTTAAGAGACTCCTGATCTCACCAGGGGACTGTGCTGCTAAAATCCTGCCAAGGAGATAGTTAAACCTGCCCTGAGCTAAACCTGGACATCAGGATGGGCTCCTGGCTTTGGGATTGCTGGTGGGAAGGAACGAAGGCAGCTGGAGGCAACTGCTGTCAGTGGAAGAGAAGGGAACTCTAAGAGGGAACTGGCTGGGACAATTGAGGCTACCATGGAGAGCAGATGTTTCCTCAGGCCAGAGGATGGATGTAAGATTAGCTAGAGGAAGCATTATTTTGTCTTTTTTAAGAAGTAGACTGCAGGAGGAAAAAAAAATAAAGTTTTATGTATTCTGGCTGCAAGAAGTAATTTCTTTCATGTTTGCCTTTATCCACAGGAGCTGATGTCTTCACTTCTGGAGGGTGGCTTCTGGAAGAAGACCAAGCAGCTCCTGCTGGGGACAGGGAACATCCAGGAAAAGCCATTTCCATGCTCCCACCTCTTGTGCACACACAGACACACGTGAGAGCAAACCACGTGTGCTGCTGGCTTTTGTAGGGAAATTTGGAATGGATTAGAGTGGCTGCTTGGCATGGCAAACACACCATGCAGCTGTGGCTGAGGATGGAAAAGCTGTCCCCAGGATGCAGATGGGCTTTAAACCAAGCTCTCACTTGGTGTGTTTTGTGTCACTCCTGAGGAGGCACAGAGAGAACCCTGGCAGGAAACATCAGAGCCCAGCAAAACACAGGAAAAACTAAAAACCCTTCCCCATTTTCAAGAGTCATTGTTTCCAGATGGAAAGGACAGCCAGAGGAGGGAACCTGTGCTCAGCTGTGCAACCACAGCCGTGCCTGACTCCTCCCAAATCCGTGGATCCTCAGGAACTCGAGGCATCTCCAACAGGGGAAGGAATGTGGTGCCACAAAAGGGTGGCACTGATCAGCCCTGTTGCTGCCCCATTAATAACCTCACTGGATATTGAAAATTCCCCCAAAGCACGACCACAGCAAGTCAGAACTGAACGTCCAGTGGGTTTCACCAAGAAACCAGCATTACTCTCAAGTCTGAAACACTCCTGCCCCTCCAGCTTTCACAAGCACCCACCAAAACTCTTCCTGTGAGAAGTAAATGGATACAGTCTAAACCTCAGAATTCCTGAGTGGAGTCTGCAGGAGTTACTGCTGTTCATTCCAAGGCTGCAGTCTAATCCACAGCTCAGGCTGACTCCTTTCTGTATCACTGCATTCACAGAGCTTTTGGACACCACTTCCCCACCAAAAATCACAGTGCCTCTGACACTTAAGAAACCATCTCCTAATGTGACCTGATCTCCAGGTGTATTTATGGGTAATTTATACCCATTTGGGTTTGTGGCAGCATGATCAGGTTCAACAGCCCTCTCCCACTCCTTTCTACTTGTCAGGTGTCCCCTTCCAGCCTTTGGGCTCCCTTGATCACCCAGTGGCTTTTCTGGAGTTGGTCCAGGTGGGAATCACACCTTCCAGCAGGGTGCTTCACCCTGATCACTCACCCCACAGAAGGAGTAGAACCAAATGAGTATTTTCCCATCGAGAAAACACCTCACCTGACTACTTTTAGGGCTGCTTCCCCACTGTTTCCTCACAGAGGTTCCCAGTTTCCCTAAAACCAGCAACATCTGGTCTAGTGGAAGGTGTCCCTGACCATGGGATGAGCTTTAAGCTCCCTTCCAACCCAAACCATTCCATCACTCTATGAACACGCTTGCCTTCTCCTCCTCCATTCCCAAAGGCTGTTTGTCCATGACAAACTGTTCATGACCAGCAGTTCATGTTACACTATAACCCTGAACACTGTTTCTACCCTAAAGCAATGCTGGTGTTACACCAAACCCCATCAGAAAAAAGAAATAAATACTCTCCAAATGTGAAAAAAAAAATCCCAGAATTAATCTGGTAGCACTAAAGAGCCATTAAAGCCTTGATAATTAAAAGGACAAATAAAAAACTGCCTCTTTAATAACTTATCTAATATTCAACACGTAACCTGGGAACCTCAGACAAACATTCCAGTTAATTACAGCCCACAGCCTCATGAATGTCTATGTTTAAAGTACATCTTCCCCAGTCACTTCCTTTCTGACCTTCTTCACTGGTTAATTATTGTGTGTGCATGTGGTTCACATAGAAAAAGAAAAAAAAAAAATACAAAGAAGAGGAAAAAAAATTCCCCTTGGAACTGGCTCCTAAAGCAAAACAAAACTGGTCATTCTCAAAGTACTCCAAGCTGCAAACAACAAAATGAAACCATTCCTTTGCACTCCCAGGATTCTTTACTACACACAAAAATAATTTCTATTTCTATGTGCCCTGCCTGGTCAAACCCAAAAACTGTTCCTTTTTTTTTTTTAAACATTTTTTTAGCTTAAGCAGCGAAGTGGAAATATCAGTTCTTCTTTTCTCCTTCCCAAAAAAAAGGCTCCCCAAGGTCTGCCTGGTGGTGCCAAGCAAGGTTAGGAAGTCTCCCCTTTCCCAGCAAAGGTGGGTCAGGGACAGCCTCGGGTGATGTGAGCAAATCTCTCTTTTCCACAACCCTCTCCACTGGGAAAGGACAAGGCAAATTGGTTCTCCCCATCCTGCTAATTACAGAACTGTTAATCCTGCCTGTTCCTCACCCTGGGTGTCACATGCAGGGACTGCACACCCAGGGGGCCTCTGAGAAAGGCACAGCGAGGCATCTGCAGCCCCAGCAAAGCTGCTTGCTCTGCCTCGGAGAGAGAAAACTGCATTTACACATCATTTACTCTTTCAAGTGAAAGCATCACCCACCCTCTGCTCAGCCATCCATCCTCCTGACTCTCTGGGCTTGCATGTGAACTCCCAAAGCCCAGCGGCACTGGCTGAGTGTCCCTTTGTCCCCGTGTGCTCCAGCTGGGCTGTGCCACCTGCAGCCCCATCCAGGTGTCACCATCCAGGGAAGCTCTGCTGGATGAGGGAACCTGCTCCACAGAATCCCAGGGTGGGAAGAGACCTCCAAGATCATCGAGTCCAACTCAACCCTAACACCTCACCTCAACCCTGGCCCCGAGTGCCACATCCAGCCTTGTCTCAAACACACCCAGAGATGGTGAATCCCCCCCCTCCCCAGGCAGAGCATTCCAGGGATGCAGGGAGAGCTCTGGCCTGCAGCCACCCTGCCAGTTCAGCCTTCCTCCTAAACCCCAGGTCCTGGTTCCTTCTGAGTGAGCTCCTTCCCCTCGGAGTGACACGGGTTTGATTTACAGCTGAGGAAATGCCCAGCCCGATCCCAGCGCTGCAGGGTGCCTGTGGGTTCTGAAATTAACACAGATGAGCAACAACATCTTCCATTTTTCCTCACCATTGATTAAAAGAGAAAACATCACGCACGCTGCCTGTGGTGCTCTCCTGATAATATTTGATTGTTGAGGCTGAAATGTCACCCCTGGGCTGCAGTGGAGGGATTGAGCTCCTGGGACGCCTGACTGTGGAAATCACCACAGGACTGGATCCTGCAGGAGAGCAAAATCACTAAAAAAACCCAAGCAAAGAGGGAAGCCTCGGCCAGAGAAGCAGCTCTGTAGCAGAGCCCTGCAGATGAAGTGTTATCCCTGCCTTCTCCCTCGCTTTCAGCAGTCAGGGATTTTCCTGGGCTTCCCAGGAGCTGCTGACTCCCACACGAGCCATGCACAGGGGCTGAATAGGGACGGCACATGGGACTTTTGGGGAGAACGGGAAAGGGATGCTCTGAAATTCCTGTTAAAAATCCCTTCAGTTATCCATGACAGTGTTTTGACAATGCAAATGGCATCCGGATGTGGGAAGTGAATAAACTGTGATGAATATTCTGCTGTGACCACGTTTCTGGCCCGATTTGGTGCTCCTGGGAGGCAGTGACAGCTCTGCTATTGGTTTCAGTGGGTGCAGGTTTCACACCATCTCTCTTTACCCTGGGGCTGGGCAAAGGAGGCTGTCAGCCCCCCTGGCACATCATTCAGGGAGTGTAAAAGGGCTATAAATGAACACAAATGCAAATTTAGCCTTCCCAAGCCCCCTTTTACAGCACCCCATCAGTGTAAAGGGAGCTGCAGCAGAAATAAGATGCTCTGAATGTAGTGAGCACAAGCGTTTTCCCCTCAATTCAAATCCATAAAAACAAGCTGTGATTACTCCAGGAATCCCATGCAGTGTAAGAGCCCTGGATGCTGGGGAATTTCCAAGCCATTCAATGTCTGGGAGCAGGAGCAGCCCCTGCTGAAGAACCCCCAGCCGCAGGCAGCAGCACCTCATGGGGTTCCTGTTCACATGGAAGCACCTGGGAAGGGGCTGGACCCACAAGGTGAAAAGTTTTCTCTGGACTCCACTGACATCTGAGCACAGGAAAACTGAAAATTCCCAGCAGGAGAATGCAGAGCAGTGGTTAAAATCACACTATGGGGTTTGTGTGAGGCTGACACACACTGTAAAACAGAGGGCAGGGCAAGTGTGCTGTTCCAAGTCACAGGGATCCTCTCCCACTGCGGGAGCAGCAAAGGAAAACCAAAACTCTTTCCAAGCAAAGACACTTCCTGGTGATGGTCTGACCAAAGGAGCAGCTCTGAATTCCCCCAATAACCCAGTCTCAGGATGGTCCAAGAGCACTGACGAGGCACTGAGTCAGGGGCTCACATGAAAGCCCACACGAGTTTATCCCTGTAATGTTTTTGCTGTGTCAGGTTTAAAGGGGGAGTTTTTCTTTCTCTCTTTTTGAACTCCAAAAAGCCTGCGCCCCTTTTCCTCTGCCCCAGGAACACTGGAGTGCTGGGATACAACACGCTCCAGTTACTGGGGCATCCAGGAATTCAGAATTGATGTTTTGGGGGGGGGGTTTCCACATCCTACTTCTTTGCCAAGCAGCCCCATATCCAAAAAATGTACTGGGATAACACAGCTGGGAATGTGCAGCAGACACAGGTGGCACTGAAGTTCCTCAGCTCTTACTCTGAGATGGAAGCAAAAGCCTCTGTGCTGCTACAGAAGCATCCTGATGCTGCAGAAGGATGTGATCCACTTCAGTTTAATAAAAAATTCCCTACCAATATATTTCCAATTAAAAATTAGCAATTTCAGGCAAGATCTCAGGGATTATTAATACACTATAGTACGTTTAACTCCGGAGTTTTCTTCTCAGAGTCAAGAAGTAGTAAGAACCTGCGATGGCCAAAGTCTAATTTAAATCCCACAAAAACGCAGCAGGACCTGATCATGAAGATACCTTGTAACACAGTCTTAAATAAATGACATTTTGAAACTGTTGCGGCAATTACTGATAACCTCTGCCCAATATTTAAAGATTTGGATGCAAAGACCAGGCAGGGCATGGCACTGGCATTCAGCACATGCCCTTGAGGGGTACCACGGTGGCTGAAGAAAGCACAGCAGGTAAATCAGAGCTGTGGAACACATCCCTGGGCTTTCCAAGAAACAGCTCAGCCCATCCCGTGTTTGTTTTTCTACCTCTACTGCAACAACCAGTTCAGAAACGTGCAGCTGGACTAAAGGAATTTTGCCTTGGTGGATCTGAATGGCATCCATGTGAAGCACACAGGCAAAGCAAGAGCAGCATGGCTATTTCCTGTGAATGAGACAAATGCAACGTCTACCTCGATGAGTCAGCCAAAGCGGAGGGTAGAGTGTGAAAATGTGAGGGATCTATTCTTCTTGAAACAATGGAACTGGGGAAGGCTTCCAGCAGCCACCAGCACAGCTCTGGGACTTCCGTGTACTGCTTGCTCCAATCTCTGATCCCCTGAAACAGCAACATTCCCAGCAGCACCTTCTGTGCCAGCAGGAGAAGGGCAACAGCCCAGCCTGGGCATCCCCAGGTGTAACATTCTGCCCCACAAGCTTTTGCCTTCACGTGCACCGGAGGTGCAGGCCACGAACAGGAACCTGAGATTTCTCAGAACATGACACTACAACGTGGGAAAACCCCATAGAAAACACAACAATCTTACAAGTGGAAAGGAAAGTTGAAGATGCAACAGCTCTGACCTCACTGCAAAGCACCCGGGGGTGCCTTCTGCAGGCACAGGTGAACAGGACCTGTTTAAAGCCCACCTGTGCCCACACACACACTAGGAAACACACGGAGAGGGGTCGGATTGGCCCAAAAAGTGTACAGAGGTGGCACATCTGTGCTACAACCCAAAGAACCCTCTGCACCAGGCAGGAACACTGAGCACCAGTGGTCACCCCAGGGCCATTTTATTTAACTTCCTGCCAGGGCTGCACAACTCAGACTTCTAGAGCTTGTTTCTCATGTGACTATTTCTATGACTACAACCAAGAAGCAGGAAAAACGGTCTGGCAGCAAATCCATCTCTCCCCATTCCTTGATCTGTCACATTAACTCCCTGGCTGGTGCACATCAAAATGTGCAGAGAACCTGAAGAGAAGAGCAATGTTTTCACCTGTTTCCAGATCATGAGTGGGGGTGGGACTGATGTCATTCTCTACCTCCTACCCAGCCTTTTCCTTTGACCTTCTTTTTCTTTGTCCGTGACCCTTCTCCATCACAGCTTCTCTAACTGCACTATTTGTACCTACAGCTTCTCACTCAGTGGCATAAAAATGAGACTCCTTTTACTACTGTCCACAGCCTCCTGACCAGCTCTGGCAGAACTGATGGTTCTCGCTTTCACTCCACTGCTGGTTACAGCTAAGAGAGAGAGGTACCACAGTCACCAAGGGCTACTCGGTCAGAGCTGCAAACAGACAAACTGCCCCCACCTGCAACCACATGCCTAAATCGGAATGTCAATCTGCAAAAACCTGCTGTCGGCAGGTAAATTTCCATAAATACTCCTCTTTAAAAAATAACCGAACATCGAGAAACCCAAGGATGCTCAGCACCGCGAGCCTCGCGTAGCTCCGCGCGTCCAAGGAGCGGTGCCACGGCGGAGCAGCCCGGCTCGCACACAAAAGGAAGGCGCTGGCAGGGAGCTCTCTCTCCATTTTCCAGCCAGCGAGAGGACCGCGCTCCCCTCCCAGGTGCGGGGCCGGGGCAGCGCCGGGAGGCGGCCGGGGCAGGGCCGGCTCCGGCAGGAAAGCGCCGGGCCGCCCATTGTGCGGCGAGAGGGGCTGCACAAAGCGCCCGGCCGGCCTTTGTTCGCGGGAGCGGAATTCCACGGCTCTTTTCCTCCTTATTCTCCCTCCCCCGCTCCCCCGCGGGAGCTCCCCCGGGGGAGCGGCCCCGCGCTCGGCGGCCGCCGCGCCCGCTCCCGGCCCTGTGTGGCGGCCGGGGGGGGCCGCAGCCCCG
>WEKY01019246.1:239720-282610 GCA_013390045.1 Picathartes gymnocephalus | reverse complement strand
TTTTTTTTTTTTTTTTAAGCCCTCGGCTCCCGATACAGCCAATAAGTATTTTTAAGCAGCTTAAGACAAACAGATTAATGAAGAACCTCCTTTACAAAACACTATAAAAAAACCCCCAAAAATCCCTCAGGAGGCTGAGAGGAGATGCAGTGGTTTTGATGGGACTTTTAGAGAGGAAATAAAGCGGAGAGTTGCATCGGAGCACTCTCAGCTGGGTGTTTAGGCTGGAAATTGAAATCCTCCAGAGAGGTTGGAGATTTGGGAGGCATTTTGCTGTGGAGGAGTCAAAAGACCCAGAATTAAAAAACAAAACCAAAAACAAACGAACAAAAAACCCCACAAAAATGAAAAAAAAAACCAAAAAACAAAATGAACAAGAAAAAACAACAACAAAAAAAACCCCACCTAAACGAAAAGAAAGAAACCACACAAACAAAAAAATCCCAAAGAAAACCACAAAAAAACCCCATCAAACAAAACCACCCCCACCCCTCCCAAAAAAACCCCAAGCAAAGAGATAAGCGCTGTTAAAGGACAGCCGCAGACCCCGTGAAGGGGCTGGGCTTTCTGCTCCCGCTCCTCTTGCCGGGATTTCGCTTCCAGCCGCAGCCCGGCCCCGCCGCCTCCCTCCATCCTCTTCCTCCCTCCTTCCCTCCTCTTCCTCCCTTCTCTTCCTCCTTCCCGCCTCCCAGCCGCCCTCCCGCCGGACTACAACTTCCAGCGTGCCCCGCGCGCGCTCTCCGCCCGTCCCGCCGCGCCCCCGCCGCGNGCTTTCCGCAGCGGCGGCGGTTCGGGCGCGGCCGTGTCCTGTGGGGCCGGCAGCCGCCGAGCCGCTTCCCGCGGTGCGTGTGGGCTCCTGCTTGGCTGCGAGTCCCGCTGGGCGAAGCGTTCCGTCCTTGCTGCAGGATTAAGGAATAATCTGGTTTTCTTTCCGAGCCGGCTTCAAAGTTGCGTTTCTGACTGTCCTCGTATGTGTTTGCAGCTCCCTAAAAATGACCTGCGGCCACTGCTCGCCGTCGTTGTTCCGTGTGGGTTTCGCTGACTGTCGCCGCTGCCGCTCCGGGCTCCTTCAAGGTACAAATGAAAACCAAAGAAGTCTTAGTTAATAACAGATAATTTATCTTATAATTATCCTATTGAGGCTTCATTCATCCTTCCCGCTGCAGTCGCACAGGCAGTTCGCGTTGATTTTCTGCTGTTTATGAAAACAAATGCAAGTTTTGGGGGTTTTTGGGGTGTTTTTCCATCCCTGTGAACAAACAGGCATCGATCCCCCTCGGAGGGTGGTCAGGAATTGGGGTTTCAATTCCAGCCGTGTCCCGCTGCTCCCTCAGGGAACATCATCCTCGTGATGTGCACCTGAAGAACTTCATAAATGAGGCAACTTCGGGATGAAACCATTAGGTTTAGATTTGATAATGTGATGTTAAAGCCCGTTGGGCTGGAATCTGTATTCCCTGGGACCTTCTCCTGGTGCTGTTCCATTAATTTATGTGGAACTCTTACTGATGCCTTCTTGCATTGATGGGAAGAACCTGTGTTTTCCCACTGAAAAAATTACACCTGGTTTGTGTTAGCATTTTTGGAAATCCTTTTTACATCTTTAGCATAATGCCAGGGAAGAAATGTACAGGGAGGAAAAATAAGTGTGCTGTGGTGACCATTGTCTTTTAAAAGAAAATGAGCTTCTTTCTCATTTACATAATTTTGTCTTCAGGCCCTTGCAGAACGGTAGAGTTTGTTTCATTTCTGGTTTTGGCCAGAGGAAGCCTTTATAGGAATTGGTTTTTAAGGCAATCAGTCATGTCTATATAAATGGTTGTTGCTGATGGATCATGTGAGGAAAGACAGGACCAAACACACCTCCTGAAGAAGTTCATCTTACCAGCTTTGCTGTCTAGAGCTGGTGATACAGCCAGGCTTTCCTTTTTTTCCTAAAGAAAAAAGAGGAGGGAAAAGGCAGGAAGTTAAAACCCAACTTGAAATTCTCCTTTTCTTCCTTCCCCAGCTTAACACAAGGCTAATCATAGCAGGGGTGTAGACACTTGTTATTTTCATTAGAAAAAAAGTCAGCCCTCCCTCATGTTTGTGAGCTTGCATTGCTTCTTGTTCTGTGAAAAAGCAGATTTTTATAAAATAATATGAGGGAATAGTGGAAGATGTGCTAGGGGTGGTTGGGCAGCAGATTGCAGATCCCCAAAAAGTGGATCTGTGAGTACCCTCAGGCTCAGATGATGCCTCAGATTATGACATTTTCACCCTCTCCTTAATTACCCTGTCAGTGATTAGGTTTACTTAAAATATGTTCCCAGTGGAGGGAAGTGACACAGTTTAGTCTTTGTCCTGCTTTTGATCCCAATTCTGAGAGAATAGCACGTGGAAAGGTAAATACAGTTCTAGATTCTGCTTTTAAAGCAAGCAGGGGTTTTTTTCTGGCCCAAGTTTATTAAATAAATGAGGAAGTTCACTGTTGGTCATGTCACTAGCAGGTGCTATCAGAACTTAGCTAAAAATTCTGTGAAGGTTGCAGTGAGGTCCCACTGTTGATCAACTTTTGATGTCCCACGAGAGCTGCTCTTGAAGCAGGAGCTCTTAATTTTTCATCTCTCTGTGCAAGGGTTAGGGCCACCAAATAGCATCAAGAAAACTTTCTGTGTCAAGTATTTCAAGGTGGACCACTGACAGAATACACGTTCTGTTCATTAATTGCAAATTTCCTGTTACAAATGGGGCAGCTGGACTATGGAGGGGGTTCTGTCCCATTTTCCCAGATTTCTTAGAAACAGGGATAAAGGCAGTAGATATTCTGATTATTCATAACTGGTTATTACCAGTTTAGGTTGCTTTTAAGGTGAAATCTGTCTTACCTGGCAGCACAGAAAGAGCCAATAAAGATGCATTTCCTTGGAAAATTCATTAGTTTTTATAAAATTAGCCTGCACCATGGTGGATTTTTACACAAAAAGCACTTTTTGTTTTCTCTTCAGCAGAAAAGAACAGCACCTTTTCTATTTGGTGAGCTGCATCACAGCTCTCTACCTCACTGTTGATAAAATGAGTGTGCTCCTGTGCCAGCACAGGTTTTGTGCTCTGGAGCAGTTCGTGGTGCAAGGCAGAGCTGCTGGAGAACATTATCTTTTATTTAGCTTTGTGTAGTGCTTTTATTGGTGTATATTTGGAATGAAATTATTTTATTACTTATTCATGGGCCACAGGATTGCTTCTCAGTGCCTGGTGGTGGAGGGTTCTGTGAGTTTATTGCTGTTTCTGGCCATGTTGGGCTTAAGTGCCTGAGTGGGGGACAAGTGTTTATACTTTGGTTTTTGCAGCAGCAGAACTGAAAGCCTCACAAGACAGCGATGGCTTTTTCTCTAGAATTTGAATATGGAGGCCACGGGGACAGATGAAGTAGAAAAGATCAAATCAAAGTTTATGTCTGCATGGCACAACATGAAATACAGTAAGTGGAGCAGAGGGTGGTAAGATCTGTCCTCATTAAAAGGAATGGAGTGTTTCTTGTTGACATGAATGGAATTGTAACTAATTAATACTAAAAATGCAATACGGTCCTTGAAACAATTTTTTCTTTGATATTATAAATTAGCCTCGCTAAAAAACTTCTTTAGCTTTCAATTTTTCAAATAGATCTTGCATCCTTTCATTTTAAAGGACTTATTTTGGAAATAGTAAATATATTATGTAAATTACTCTAGATTTGCATAGCCTTTTAAACAGGGGTAATATGGAATCATCTGCACAAAGTTTTTTGTTTATAAATGTACTTTTATGGAAAAAAAGACAGGATGGTGTGTGAGATACAAACTCCACTGAAGAATCTCCTTCACACCCTTGAGGAAATTTTTTTTTCCACAGCTGAACATCATTTGTTCATGAGCAACGAGATTTTCAAGTGTGCCCTTTACTAATCTGTCCTTGATTTTTCTGCTTTCCCTTTAGGACTGAGGTTGCTCAGATTTACCACCAGGTTTCTGATAAATTTTGTTAACTCTCGTGACTGAGCTTTGGAGATGTCTGGCAAGATGAGAAGACACTTTTTTTTCCTGCTTTCTTTAAGGCTATCACATGGCTGAAAGAGAATAGCAGCCATTGCACCCTATATGGGATTTTTAATGAGACCAAAACCCGATTTCAGTACTTTTTATTCCCCTTTCAGGGGTTACCTTTGGCTTAACCAGATGCTGTTAGCATTTCCTTTTGGAATAATTCAGTCGTAAATTTATATTTGTTTTGCATCTGTTCTAGGTTGGGTGTTGAAAACAAAAACTTACTTCAGTAGAAACTCTCCAGTCTTTCTGTTGGGCAGATGTTATCACTTCAAAACTGAGGGTGAGTTCAGAGCACTTCACTGATTCCAGTCTTCCTCAGCAGGAGTAAGGTATTTTTAATCTTCCAGAACGACTGGCATTAACAATTACCAAATCCAAAATATCAATATGAAAAGCTTGGAAAATACTCATTTAAATGTCCTCCTCTAATGCGACCCGTCCTGACCTGCTTTATTCAGATTTTACACCAAAACCTAGTGCTTTCTGTAAATAATTGTGTTGTAATTTGCACTTCATTTACCATCAGCTGGAGATTTTCTTTCTAAAAACTCTTGATGGAAATAGTGACAATACCTGATCAGGGTCACTACACCAACACCTTTGTTATCACTTTCCAGAGTGCAGTTTTTTAAGTCTCTCTCTTTATTTGAGCATTGACAGTTGGGTGAATTAAGCACTTACTTGCAGGTCAGTGATTCCACTGGCACAGTGATGTCTGCATTGCTCTTTTGATTTTTTTCTTTTTTTTTTTTTTTTCCTTATCTGGTACATTTTTATTATGTTTGCCTTCCACTTTTCCTTTCTTGTATTTGAAGCAATTGTGAATATTTGTAAATTTGTTTTTCTACTAAATTTGATATTTGTTGCTTTCTAGTAACAGAAGTGCCATAACAAATGAGAACTTACACTGTGCTTTGCCTTGCAGAATCTGGGGAGCTCTCTACAGATGGGTCCAATTTTGATAAAATCAACACTGAGATTTCAGGGAATGTCGAGGAATTCCGCAAAGATTTCATTTCTAGGATCTGGCTGACCTACAGAGAGGAATTCCCCCAGATCAAGGGCTCTGCTTTAACCACAGACTGTGGCTGGGGCTGCACGCTCAGAACGGGGCAGATGCTGCTGGCTCAGGGTCTGATGCTTCATTTCCTTGGGAGAGGTGAGTTAGGAGAGATTTCTGTGTTTGCATAAGCACAGGCATTCTGTAGAGACCAAAATGGCCTTTTTTGATCCCAAATCTGAAGGGCCAGCTGGTTTTGGTTGTGGGCTCCTAATTCCTGCTGGAATTGTCCCATTGCACCGGAGATTGAGCTGTCCTGCCCTTCCATTTCTGAGAACCAAAGTGTGCCCAAGCAAACTTCTGTGGAGTTTCCAGTATCCAAGTGTGAGTTATAACATCACAAAAGTGTGATCCCCCTACCTGGGTATTCTTACCCATGCACATGTCCAGATCTCTGGAAATGTGATTGTTTCTTGAGCTCCAGATGCAGAAGTGAGTTCCCCAGCCCATAGCTGTGGGCTATGGCAGAAGTGATGTTCTTTTATCAGTTCTAAAGTTGTCCATTATTGAATTTCTCCTGCTGTTAATATATTGAGTTCCTGGAAGGATTCTAATCTAACTTCAATACATCATTCTCTGTGTGGAAATGTTCACTGTGTCATTCCTTCCCTTCCCCCTGTGTACTTAGAGAGGAAGTTCCCTTTTTTCCCTGCCATTGTCTGTCTCAAAGTCCTCCCTCAGTCACAACCAGCTGGTGCTTTAGGAGCTGTGGGACACTTTCTGCTGTCCCAGGCTGTGTCCATGTCCTGCAGAGAGGTATTTTAGGTTCTCAGAGTTAAACACCTTTTCTTTCCATCCCATTCCCAGTCCCTTTCATAACAATCATCCAGTGCCTGCTGTCAGAATGATCCGAGGCACGGGCCTGAAGCCACCCGGGGAGGGGTTTGAGAGAACACAGTGCATTGTTTCCTCAGCCATTTGTGGGATCCCAGCAATACTTGAGCAGAAGATCCTTCTGAAAGCCTGTTTTGATCACACTTTGCCCTTGCTGTGGAGCTCTGATGTAAGCTGGGAACAAGGTCCCAGCCCAGCTGCACCACAAAGTCTCCGTTCCCAGCAGCATCAGGACTGAATTGTGGGATTGGCTCACTGAATGTGCCTTTGGCTGTAGATATTTAACTCATAAAACATTCATTATCCCTTTCAACTGACTACACATATCAAAAAGTGTGTAAATACTTCTGCTGAGAACACAAATCCCTTAAATACCTCTTTTCTTATACATACATTTAAAAGAAATTCAAGACCTGCCCAGAAGACTCCCTTTGAACAGGAGTGTGTAATGGCTCATTTGGAAGTAACCCCAAACAAAAAAGCCCCAGGTTTCTATCTTTAAAATCCATGGTTCCAAAGAATTCCTTGCATGTCCCCCTTGCATCCTAATTTGGAAGGTGATGGGGTGATTCCAGAGTGCTCTTGTTTCTGTGGCAATCCAAATGCACAGAAAGATGGAGTAGGGATGGTCTTCCTGGGCTACTTTGTTCCTCACCTGGTCTTCTGACAGCTGGTGAATTATCTTTTGAAAAGCTTTTTATGAGGTCTGGGTAGCTTTGGAAACATATTTAGGTGTTCACAGGATGTTTTTCATGGCTGTTTACTCTTTTCCCAGAGATGTGTTCATTCTACTTTAATGGTGTTATTTCTGTTAGGAAGCAAAACTTGCCTGAAGTTTCTGGCTGAGATATTTACACTTCCAGTGCCGTGTGGAATGTTCCAGATATTGCTGAATGATGCTGGGAATGAGTTTTGATTTTAAATATGAAATTTTACTTTGAAATGCCTGTGCTTGAGACATTGACTGAAACTTGAAGCTGAGAGTCCAGAACAGCAAGACCTGTGAGGATGTTACACTGAGCTGGGGCTGTGTTGGGAGTGCTTGTTGGGATTGTGGGAGAATTCCAGGCATCTTCCCTGGAGCTGCTGAACCCCATTCTGTGGGAGGAATGCTGTGTGAGATGCATCATCCATAGGGAAACCTTCAGCTGGAAAAGCAGACTGAAGATACTGTGCTGAATGATACTTAAAAAAGTTTGCCTATCATCTAAAAGAATTAATTAATTTAGTGAGTAAAGAAATCCTGCCTGGTTTTCTGCTGATCTGCTTTGCCAGTTTGTCAGGAAGAAGTGTTTGCTTTTACATGAATAATTCCTCAGGTCTGCCTGGTTTTTTAATAACTGAAAAATAAGAAGAATTAAGAGCTTTTGAAACTTCTTGGTTGACAGGAATTAAAGGTTGTTGTATAGTATCAAAGTAATGTTCATGTATTTAATATGTAAGAGAGCTCCAACCTGTAATCAGATATACCTTGTTTATTCAGCTGACTGGGATGGCCACCAGAAAATGAAAGCAAATCCTGTTCCCAGGAATTCTTTGTTCACCTGCAAACAGTGACGTGTAAAATACACATTATTGCTTTAAGGAGCATGAGGGACAAAGGGAAGTGCTTTGCTTATTATGCCATAAAGTTAATATGAAAGTTACTATGGGTTAATATGGATTTTCCCCTTCCCTGCTGCAGCCTGGGTGTGGCCAGAAGCTCTGGACATGGACAGCTCTGACTCGGAGTCCTGGACCAGCACCACGGTGAGGAAGCTCACGGCCTCCTTGGAGGCCTCGCTCACGGCAGAGAGGGAGCCCAGGGTCCTGCCCCGGCCCCAGCCCGGCCCAGCCAGGAGGGACTGGGATGTCACCGAGATGAGGAATGAAGTTTATCACAGGAAAATCATCTCCTGGTTTGGTGACTCCCCCCTGGCAGCCTTTGGGCTGCACCAGCTGATAGAATACGGGAAGAAGTCCGGGAAGATGGCGGGGGATTGGTACGGGCCCGCCGTGGTCGCACACATTTTGAGGTAAAACACCTTCAGTTCTCTGTTCTTTCCTTTGCCACATCACAGGGAAGCATTTCTGAGTGTCCTGAGATCACTTCAGCCTAATTGAGCAGCAAACTGTTCGTTATTGGCTTTGTAAAACACCCATATCAGGAGCAATTCCAGAGCTTTTTCATAGGCAGGAAGGGAAATAGCAGCAGGTGCAGGAACTGAAGGCTGAGCTTTTGTCAGTCTTATTTCAGGAAAAAACACAACATTCCTGTTTTCTTGTAGAATCCCAAGTATCTCTCCTGAACCTTTTAAGTAGAGCTGCATTTAATGAAATGTTCTAAAAACTAACCACTCTTTCAACCTTGGAACATGCATAACATTAGAGATTTTTTTTTTTTTATACTGTAACCTGGGGGCTGTAATGTACTGATAGTGTAATGAAATGTCAGAGCTAAAATTGATGTTTTCAGCATTTCTTTGCACACATCAAATTCTTGTGAAACTGTAAATGTATGGGACTATTAATATTATAATTATATTCCAGTAAAAGTAAAGGGTCTGTGACATTCAGCGTGGTTAAAAAAAAAAATCGAAAGTCAAATTTCTCCACACTGTGAGCCTTGATATCCAATTCTTTGAATGTTTTTGGGGTTTTTTGTACTCTTATATGTTTAGTTTTTTAGTGGATTCCACTTCACCTATAAACCGAATCACTAATAAATCATTTAAGTAGCAGAAGGCAAAGTTCATGCATTTATATATATTTATATATATCTATATAAATAGAAGAATTTGATATTTAGTGTGTTATGTTAATCTAAGTGCAGCTGTACTGAAATAATCAGATGTGCATCCATGCAGATGCAAAGAGGGATGTAGGAGTTTAACATTATTAGCATGTTTTATTCTACTTTTTTCTGATGATGGAAGCTGTCAGAATTTTTTGCTTGCTTTAATAAATTATCTCTTAAATTATTTGTCTCCCTAACGGGAGCAGGGGGGATTTGGTGCAGAATTATACTCCCAGAACCCCAGGGGGGATTTCCAGCCCTGCAGAGGTTTCCTGCCCTGGATCTTTCTCTCTTCCAGCAGCACTGGCAGTGTACAGCTCCCTCATAACTTGGGAATGACTGTATTACACCATTCCTGAAAATACAGAGGGGAATAAAGGGATAGTGACCATTTAATGCAGGTGTGTGGGAGTCAAGGGCAAATCCTCTATTTTGAACAGTTTCCTTTCTTTACAAATGTTGTCCCTGATTGATGACCATGATTCTGACTATCAACATAAATTTTCTTTTTACTTTTTAGGTCTGCTACTCTTTAGTCTTTTGAGGAGAGTCTAATATTGTAATTATCTTTTTGAAAGTTTTGGTGAAACTTTGCAGCTTTTTATTTCCAGGTGCCAATCTGTGGCTTGTTCTATGAACTGAGATCAAATAAAGAGATCTAATGAGTTGAAAATGGGGTATTTGTCAGCAAACTTAGCCTTTATCATCAGTATACATGATAGAAAATTGTTACAAACAGAAAGAAATAAAGCAGTGAATATGAATTTCATTGTAAGTTAATGTGGGATTTAGGGCCTTTTTTTGAGGATTTAATTGTTTCTTCTAAATAGCCAGACCTTGTCATCTTGGTTTGGAAAAAATATGTTGCCATATAGGCTGGATCTTGGTCTGCAGTGTTTAAAAACAGATAAAAAGACCCCACCCCACCACCTCTATTTATCAGGAAGGGAAAGTGTCTTGGATTAAACAAAATAGCCCCCATAAAAACCCAAACAAACAAAAAACTCCTATCACAAACATTTACAATCAGCCTGTTTCTAAAAAACTAAAATAATTTGTTTGTTTATTGTTAATTTTTTAAAATGAATGATAAGTTCAATATTTTTCTGTTTGTACTTAGAAAAGCTGTTGAAGAGGCAAGAGACCCTGAGCTGCAAGGAGTAACAGTCTATGTTGCTCAGGATTGTACAGGTAACTGTGATTTTGTAGATTTTTGCAGACATTTTAGATGCTTTTCATGCTTTTCAGTTAGCACTTAACAATAGAGCTCTAAAGGAAAAAAAAACTATAAAATGGATCCACAAAATTGAGATTATGTAGGCAAAGGGACTCTTGATATGTGCAGATTGTTCATTGCTTGCTTGGTATCTTTTAGTGGAATTCCAAATCAGCAAATCAATTATTTCCTCTTCTCCTTTTACATGTAGATGTTTCTGTTAGTTGGAGGCCTTCAAGTTTTAATTATTCCTTTTAGAAGTTTATATGGAGCAATAAATATTTATTGGCTTTCTCCCAACCTTCCCCTTCTGCATTTCCTTGGCACTGCAACTGAGCAGCAGCAGTTCCCATTCCTCAAAATATTGCTGGGAATGAGGAGGCTCAACGCTGGTTTTGAGTCACCTGGGTTGTGTCTTAGGAGGACAGCAAGGTTTGGAAGGGCTGCAGTTTTAGTTTGTCACACTGTGATGCCACTTTGGAGGTATTTCTCTAAAAACTGGAGGTTCTATTTGAAATTCTAATATTTCTGTGTCTCTCAGTCTACAGCTCCGATGTTATTGACAGGCAGTGCTCGTGGATGGATTCTGGGAAAGCAGGCACAAAAGCTGTAATTATATTGGTTCCTGTGAGGCTGGGTGGAGAGAGAACAAACACAGACTACTTGGAGTTTGTAAAGGTATGAAATGAGAGTTCAATCATTTTTCAAAGAGTAGCACAAGGGGATATGAAAAGCGACTTCACGAGGGTAATTCTCCCCATTAAACGTGTGGTGGGGATTTTACAGTTGAAGGTTGTAAAGTTTGACTTTACAGATTTTAAATTTCCCTATTACAAGATCAGACATAATTGCAGAGCACATGATGTCCCTTGGTAAAGCAGTGATAACTGTCCTGCTCCTCCAGCAGCCACCTGAAAAGACATTACTGCAGTGCCTCAAATTACAAATGGTAATTTAATCTAGCAGGACTCTAATAGCATATGTAACTAAGGATCAGGCAGCATTTTGAAATATAAATACATTCCATTCCTTATACTCTGTTTCTTACTTTCTTAAATAAGAAAATGGTTTAAAGTTGTTGCTTGTCTCTTCTTCCCACTTCCTTTTTTCTCTCTGTTCCCATGGAATTATTTCATACCTTTAGTCACTACTTGAACTGTTTTTTCACTATCTGGATGAGTGTTTCTGAGGACAGTGATGTAGGAGTAGAAAGCAGTTATCCCATATAAAAATTCACTGGAAAAAAGGAAAATTCAAGGAGAAAGCAGAGAGGGAAAGGTCTGTGCTATGTTTTTGTCAGCAGAGGTTCTGCAGACACCTGAGGATGTGCTGTAATCCTGCCTCTTGCTGCTTTTATTTCATTTTCCATGCTCCTCTTTATCTGCCTTTAAATTTTGGGTTCATTTTTAATTACCCTAGTGCAGTAGCACGAACAAAAGCTGAGAGTCTGTAACGTGATTTATTTTTGTGGCTCTCTCTTCACTGTAAAATTTCAGGAAAACATTTTGGTTTTTACTGGCATGGGAAGACAGACTGGTGAAGGCTTTGAAGTGATGAACTTGTTGTTCTTCCCTGATTATTTTCCTTATGTTTTCAGACAGTAGGTTTGGGGAAGTTTCAGTTTTCAGCTGGCTCCACTGGGTGATTGCTGCTCCCTTCCCAAGGCTGTTCCTGCCCTTGCAGCCTGGTGGAGGCTGTGATAAGAGGAATTGCCTGAATCAGTCACTCCAGTGTCTGCCTTGACTGTTCCCAAGAAGTGACCACATTTCTTGGAATCTGGCTTTAAGTTAAAAATGCAGATTTTAGAATGTAGCACAAGAGGTAATTTCTACAGAGGATTTTATATTTATGGGTGAAATTTGATAAATTTTTTATAATTCACTTTTACAAGAAGCTTGCCATAGATTAAACAGTTATCCATTACTCTGAGGAGCTTTGCTCCCTCTCTGTTCTGCCCTCCTTGGCTCTTGGAGCCTTTGCCTCTGATCTGCCCGAATGCTCTGTGATGCTCAGAGCATTTTCTAATTTCTCATTTATATTTGAAATAAGTTTTCTAAGGAAACCTTCTCATTCATATTTTAAATAAGCATCACTTCCTTAACCTGTATAAACCATGCTGGATTGGACTCTGGAGCATCTCAGGGGAGGTTTTTTAAGTGACTTTATCATTGTCTAAGCAGGGAGAATTTTATCTTGAGGAGTTTTGGCCTTAGCAATATGACAATATCAATCTATTTATTGAGAGAAAAGTTCTCTACTTACCCTTGGTAGTGTCCTTTTCCCAAAAGTTCTGCCTTCAGATGGTTCTGGTTCCTCTGCCCTCCCAGGCAACCTGCAGAGAGATTTATGGGGCCTGTCTGATGTGTATTTGTGTCTCCTCCCTGGATTTGGGGCAGCTGTTTTTGGAGCTGGAATTTGAAATTACTCTTACTCCAACTGGCATTTCTGCCCAGGATGTAAAAGTTGATGCTCTGGCCAGGCTTGTCCATTGGAGTGCAAAAAGAAGAGTCCCCAGGAGCACAGGATGTGAATGGGTGTGAAAGCTGTAAATCTCAGTACTTTGGGATATTTGGAGTGAAGAACTGGTGCTCAATTTGTGTGACGTGGTGTTTTGTCTCCTCCCCAACATTTTCTATTCCAAGGGAGGCTCCTGCCTTCCTTAGCAGACACCTGTCCTTCAAACCAGCACAGATTCTCATGGGAAGGGAGGACTTTCTCTGGAATATCCGCCGGTATGGTTTCACTTTGGTCAAGCCCCAGAGACAGTCTTTAAAAAAATACAAAACCATTCACCTAAAAGAGCAAAGAGCAAATATTTTACTTCAGTTTAATACTTTGGTTAATCCTAACGATTCCCTGTTTTTGTTTTAGGGAATTTTAAGCCTGGAGTACTGTGTTGGCATTATTGGTGGCAAACCCAAGCAATCCTATTACTTTGCTGGATTCCAAGGTTAGTGTTTGAATGTGTTATGTCTCCTCAATATTTTTTTTCCCTCAGAGTTAGGAAGTTAATATCAAAGCAGTGGGAAGTAGCGTGATTAAAATAGCAAAATGAGTACCTTATTAATTCATCACATCTCCCCAGCCCCAGCCATTTGTCATTTACCCCACGGAGTAATTGGATTCTGTAAAATGTACATTTAATTCCCGTTGTTGCATAAACAAGGCATAATTTATCTGTTTCACCAAACCTGAGGAGCGTTTGCTGTTCCTGCCTGGCAGTTCTTATTTAGGTATTTACTCTCTCCTGCTTTAAGTGGTGTTAGTTGATGCCTAAATGACAAGCAATATATTCTTGCTGTCAGGATGAAGCAGGGCGATACATTTTTCATATGCAAACTCCAGAATATAATTGTGTGTTTGTAAAAGTAATTTTATCACCAAAAATTAAATGACAGTTTCATCACTTTATAAAAATTCTGCTTATACAAGCATATTTGATTATGCAAAAGTTAATCTGTCCTGCAAAAACCTATGCTGCAGTCAATGAGTATCAGCCTGGCAAGCAGTTACTCACTGGCTTTTTTTTCCAGCTGTTCTGCATAGAAATTGGATTGTAAGCAGTGTAATAATAAGGTGTTTTTTGAATTACTTGTCTTCTGTTTTGTCCTTGCAGATGACAGTTTGATTTACATGGATCCTCATTACTGCCAATCTTTTGTAGATGTCAGCATAAAGGATTTCCCTCTTGAGGTACTATGGGTATAGAGCTGGCACTGTTTTCTTCCCATATGAATCAAACACTAATTATTTAGAGATGTTCTAGCTAGCTGCAGCTTTATGGTTTTACAGTTACATGTTATTTATCAATGTCCTGCCCTTCTTTATAGGCCTATAATCAACAAAAATGACCAGAGGTTAAATCTCAATATGAAGGTTTAATTTTTACTTCATTAATCTTCATCTGTTTTCTTTTTAATGATCGTAAAATCTCCAAAATAGATGGTCACTTCATTTAAGTAATTTTCCATCAAGAAAATAGATTATATTTGTAGATCTTAAACCCGTTTGAATTTGGGTTTGATAGTTTAACTTTTTGGTAATTTTTATTTTTAAATTCAAATTGCAGTCAACATTAGGGAGAGAATTCCTGTGGTATTCAATAGTAGGAACCTGGAAATAGATGGAGCTTAAGGAGCTGATTAGAGGACTCAATTTACAGCTACCTTGGGAAAACATCATCAACTGCAAGGAAGAGCTCAGTGGCCTCACTACTCACAGTCACATCCTCAGGGCCACCCACACAAACTCCCCTTGGTCCTGTCCCCAGCTTCCAGGGGAACTTCCAGCAGCCCTTGGTTCAGTAGGAGCAGCATGAGAGGGCATCCACAGCCAGGGCAGCAGCAGCTGCTCCACAACAGAGCTGGAGCAAAATACCATCAAATAGTGTTTAAGAAAACTATTTCTATATAAAAATAAAAAATCTGAAAGGACCTACGTAGGGCTGATGTCAAGTTCTTAAAGCAAACAGTTATTACTTTTCATTATTTATGCTTAACAAAATGCTTGAATTAGCATCTTACGTAATATAGAAGTGGAAGATTCTGTAGGAAATAAGAAGGTTTTGAGTGAAGCAAAAGAACACAGCAGCAAAATGTATCAGAAAATATCCCAGCCAGGAGGTTTGGTTGTATTGAGAGTTGCCTTTAGGTTTGCCCCATTGAGATATTTGGAGGAAGAGTTGGTGAGTCCCAGCTCTGCCTGGGATGACTACCCAGATCCTTGCCCTTTACCCTCATAACTGTGTTTTGCTCCAGTGCCTTTGAAGATTTTACAGTTTGGGAAAAACCAGACAAAAGCTGGGAAGAGCTCAGAGCAGAAGTGACTTCCTTAAGGTCCTGCCATGGTGCAGTGGCCAAGCTACAAAAACACCTTTTTGGGCTCTGTTCCTATGACTCAGCCTCTAAATTGTGCTGCAGGCTGGCATTAATCTGAATTTCCAAATAATACCAAGGTTTTAGGCTGTGTTTGGAAGGAATGCAAGCTGCCAGCTTGGCTTGATCACATCCTAATGCTTTCCTGCAGACAGAAAATAGATTGCAATTTAATGCTTGGTGCATTTAATAGTATTATATCTTTGTCCAGAAATGTCAAAAGTAAACAGAAATTGCTTTCTTAGTGTGGATAGTTGCTTGTTAGATTTATCTGTAGGGAGTATTTTCAAAATTGACAAATTGTCCAGAATAAGTTGGAAATCAATCCACTCTGTATTGGCTTCCAGCATCCATTTGTTTGGAGGAGTGGGAAAAAAAAAAATCCTCCCCACTTCTCTTTGTTGTGCAGTGATTTGTGCAGCTCTAAACCTCCTGCACGACTAGAGGGACAGGGCTGCTGCTGGAATGGGATGTGGAAGGCAGGGTTTGATTTTTTAGTGCATTTGATGACTCAGGAATTAATATAAAAAATACAGTTGCTGTTTATAAAATTGGAACAGCGAGGAGAAAAAGCAGTGACTAAAATCAGTCTTGCAGAAATAGCCCTCATCATCTTGGTGGGTATTTTTTAGCAGAGGTTTTACAGAAATACCTCTCAGGTTTGTAATCACCAGGAAAGAACAATATATTTTATTATGTAGAACTGCTGCAGGGATGGTCACACCAGGATTTGGGAACCAGTGCTGTCTTCTGTGGGTTGATTTTTGTGACTGCCAAAAAAATGGATTTAACGGAGGAAGGATGATGGGTCATCCTGTGTTAGAGGCAGAATAGAACGGACTGGCTCCCTCTGAGAGCAAGTGAGGAAAGAATTGCAGTTATTGGACAATGAGCTTCACCAAAACTGCAGTTCCTGTAATAAATGCCCACAGAGTCAGGGTAGATGGGATATACTTATTTTTTCTCTCATAAACTGAGTGAGGAGCATGGGGAAGGGGGTTTTGTGTTTGTTTTCTCTTACAGTGGGGCTGCTGAAAAGATCAGCTCACAGCACTGTCAGGGATTCCACGTTAGGAAAAACCCATTTGTAAAGCAGGGCATGTTTGGTTTTTCCCTACTTGTGGATCATTGTAATATGGTTTTGCTTGTGTGTGTTTTGTGGGTTTTTGAACCCATTTCATTTACTGAAGGAAAATGCATGAGGTTGGTTTATTCCATTATGTCTCTTTTATAGAGGCTGGGGGAGGGAAGGGGGCACTGGGCAGTGGTAGTAAAGCAGTAAGATAGTGCAAAAGCTGTTACAAATTCAATTTGCAGAAGAGCATTCACCTTCTCTGCCTTGGGAATATTCATAAAGTATTGCTGGGAGCAGCAGAGCTTTGACAGATTCCAAACTAACCTGGTGTGTGGGGAAGTTTGGGGAATGCAGCCTGAACAGAGGGAGGTTTTACACAGCTGGGGAAGGCTGGAATCACTTGAATTTTTGGGGAGGGTGAGAGAAATTGCTTCCAGAGTGTGTGCTGAGATTTAATTCAGGTAATGCAAGGGTTTGGGTGTTTTAAAGGTGTTGGTGGGGACAAAAATAAATGCATGGATCTGTGCCATTCCCAACTGTAACTGTGTGTTTTTTAATCTGGAAACTTGCAGTCATTCCACTGTCCTTCTCCCAAAAAGATGTCATTCAAAAAAATGGATCCGAGCTGCACAATAGGATTTTACTGTAGGACTGTGCAGGACTTTGAGAAGGCTTCTGAAGAAATCACCAAGGTAGGTGCTGGAGTTCCCAAATCCATCCCTGAGCCAGAATGGGGCGTGGGGAAGGGAAGAGAGTCAGCCTCACCCTTCTAAAGCAGCCATAATTCTTTTTGTGGCGTTTATCCCTGCTTTTACCACTGTCAGAAATGCAGATTGGCGTTAATTGCAGCGGATTTTGCCCGTGCGAGGCCGAGCAGAGGCCGGGCTGCCTGCGGGAGGAGCCGGTGCAGGGTGCGGGCTCAGGGCTGGCGCCGGGCGGGCCCACGAGGTGGCACTCGTGAAGTGGGAATGTCCCCGATGTCCCTGGCAGCCCTGCCGAGCTGCGGGCCCCGGCCCGGGGGATGCTGGGGAGCAGCCCGGCCCTGGGCAGGGACTGGGGGGGAAGGGAAGTGTTGGAGCAAACCCGAATTGTTCATTATTTCTCCTTAGCACAAGGGGATTTTTGCGGTGGGAAGGGCTCTGGTTGGAGCTCCATGGAGCAGGTGCCACCCAGGAAATCTGTCTGACCCCGTCCTTCCCCTGCAAAAACTCTGCTCTGCTTTCATTTAGGTCCAGTTGGAATCAAGTTTCTTTCTCCTTGGTTATTCCAGTATGTGAGGGTATGAAATGCAGCATCATCCATGTGTCCTGTGAGCTGCTGTGTGTTTGGTGTGTTTGGAAAGTACTCTGTGAAAAAGATGCACCAGCAGTAGATAGGCACAATATTAATATTCCAACCATAGCAGTTATCACAAGGAATTAATGTTTGTACAGCATTTGGAATGTCCTGACAAGTGCTATTAGTACTAGAGCAAAAAAAAGGCATTTTTTTAAACTTAATACTTCATAAGTAGATACTGATTGATGCTGAAGTTGTTTCTTTGATTCTTACCCAGAGAGGTAGAAAATAGATTTGAAGAAGTAGTTCCTAAGCAGCAGATCCATGGAAAGTTTAAATAGTGAAGCTTCTGTTCTTCCACAGTTTTCTACTCTGTCACATAGAATGTCAGAGCATGGTAAAAAAAAATCTCATTACAAAATTAGTTCCTTAGAAGTTTTCTTTGTCCTGTTTCCTTATTTCTGTTCTTTCAAGTTTGGGATTAAGTGCAGTTTTTTTCCTGAACACAATTTGTGAAAATACTCTTGGCTGATCCAAGTGTTGGAGTTACTATCCTGGTACTTAATATTAGTGACATTATTTTATATAAATACATTTCAGGCAGTGTCAGTTTGAAAAGAGAGGAAAGTTTGGATACAGGGACAATGTCAGAAACATTCTATCAATTCATCTTTCAATCCTTCCTTCACATCCTTTGTATTTTCCTTCTCTTCCATTATTTTTCCCTTTGCAATTCTAGTGTGGTAACTCTTGAACTATAAAGTTCAGTGTATTTGCAGTGTGCCCTGTGGAGGCTGGACAAAAAAATCCAGGTTCTCCCTGCTTTTTTGGGTAATAAGAGGTGAAAGAAAATATTTAGCTTTTATTACATGAGGATAAACCTTACAGGCCATACGTTCAGGGATAAATAAATTAGATAAATCCAAATTGGGACCCAAGTGGAGTGATGGGTGAAACTCCATCCAAACCACAGTCAGGCTCCCCTCTGGGAGTTGTTTCCCTGTTCAAACCCATGCTAAAAAAATAAATAATCTCTTGGGATTATTATAGAGCTTATATGTATTACTGTATATAAACTTGCCTGTTTGTGGCCCAGTGTAGCAGAAATGAGAGAAGAACTGGAGCTGAGGGGGGGTTGAACGTGGATTCAGTTCAGCACAAAGAATTCTTTGCAGTGACAACAGTGACAGTGTACCACTGAAATACTGAAAATATTGATCTTTATCAATAAACTCCTTTAGATATCCCTGTAATGGTGTCTAGAGGAAACTTGCAAATTGTTTAGAGTTTCAAATTCTCTGTGATCACTGTTGAGATGTGGCTTGAGGAGAGTTCCACAGATCTGGACCAGGTTCCCCTGGACTTTGTTCAGGCATTTGCCTGCCCAGTTCTGCGTTTGGGGTTTCCTCACCTCCCTCAGTGCGTGGAAGGAGATGTTGTGGAGAAGGAAGGTCCAGTAAAGCTGAGCACAGACAAGGCAGTGGAACCCCAGGATTTTACTGGGATTGATTTTTTTTTTTTTCTTATTTTTTTAAACATCCCCTCAACCCCTGACTGTCTTTTTGAAATAGTTCTTACTGTTTAAAGATCTGTTTGGGGATTTTTTACTGTTTTAGACTTGATTGTTCTCCTGAAATCATGCTCAGTGATTTTTAGTTCTGCACAGGGTGTATCTCTAGCCTGATGTAGTTCTGCAGTCACTGCAGCACTGGACTGGTTTTTTCCAAGCAGGTAAGAAAAAGTAAAACAAATTAAAAAATAAATCGGTGGACAAAACACCCTGAAAGGCTGAAATGTCTTTCAGTTTTTGGTGGAGTTTTACCTACTATTAAAGGTGTTTTGCTGATCTGTTTCAGTATTTATCATTTCCTACCACCCACTTTTTTCATGCTCAGTTTTTTTATTTATAAATGTAAATTTTGGGCACCCTGGTTCCCTGTGACTGTCACCAGTCTGGTTTCAGCCACGTGCTCATGACTGCCTTATTTACATTGGTGAACGTGTTTGAACTTCTAATAAAAACACTGATTATTGCGCGTTCTGATTCCACAGTAAAAATCCCTCCCCAGGATGCTCAGTTGCTGCAGAATTCACACCTGTGCTTGAGGAGACCCTTACGGCCATTAACTGTTTTGTAGAGGTTTTCATCTTCTCTCTTTTATCCTTTTATCTTTCTCTTTGTTGTACTGAGTCTGGCAGCACGTACAGGTGATCTGTGTGCACAAAAACAGGGATAGGCAAAAATCTCAGCTACCTGAGAAAGGGAAGTAAATATCTAATAGGAGGAAGAAACGTTAAGATTATGCATTGCTTTTGTTTAATGAGATAATTAAAATAATGCATTTTTTACTTTGCAGCATCAGGTGAATATCAGTGCTTACTGTATTTCTTCATTTCCAATTAATGTTTTGTCTGGTTTGTTTTACGTTGTAGATGCTGAAGTCTTCATCCAAGGAGAAATACCCCCTGTTTACTTTTGTCAAGGGTCATTCTAGAGACTATGACTTTGCTTCCAGTCCACTCCATGAAGAAAATAACCTTTTCTCCGAGGATGAAAAGAAAAGACTAAAGAGATTTGGTACAGAAGAGTTTGTCTTGCTTTAAGGACATTTTACACAAGAGCATCGGCAGCTGTCCAGAAGAACACTTGCCTTTTAACTATAAAAAATGTACCTGAATTCCTCCCCCAAAAGGCAAGCCTGTGCTGAAAATGGTCTATTTTCATAAAGATGATAATGTTTTATATGTTCAAAGTCCTGAAGATGTCAGTTACTAATGTATGTACTAATTATTTTTGCTGACTGCTGGCTGGAGGAGAGTCTGTGCTGTGCTGGTAGCGAAGGGAGAGGCTTTGCTGAGAGCCAGGTGTGCCTGCAGGGCCTGGCCAGTCCCTAAATGCCAGCCTGTGCCCTCCTGTGCTGCCATGCCAGGCCACTCCTGAGCAGGGCTGCCAGGGAGGGGTGCCTGGGTTTTGTCAGGGATGCACATCTGGAGAGCCCGTTGTTCCTGTCTGCAGCACAGCTGGAGCTGCTCCTGTGGGAAGGGTACAAGTGCCAGCTGTGTGGCCCCCCAGGAGTTGTGCTGCCACCCTGGCACCCACCCTGAGCAGCTCCTGCAGGAGAGGGGAGGCTGATGGATCAGGAGTCACTGTCACTCGCAGTCCTGCCATAATTATATAGGCTGAATTGTGAGTTAAGATACTATTTAGTACTATGACTTTCTAATGGTTTCTCATTAAGCTTGCTTTGGAGCCTTAATATGAGGAGTGAAGATAAAGTATTACCTTTCCTCACAATTTTTAAAGGTTATACTATTAATATTAACTGCAACCAATCAAAGCAGCTGGAGACAATTATTAGAAGAGAGCAGTGTTTGTTTCCTGTTTCAACTACCATCATGGTGAGGCTTCTCCTGCCAGAGCAGCTTTTAAATCAAAGGAAAGGGGGGTGGATGTGGAAAATTCTGGGCTGTGATCATTTTCTGTTTTGATACGTGTTGTTACTGTACAAATGATTACTTGATGGTGTGTGTTCTCAGATTGCAAACAAATGTACAGAAATAGTTTCATGTTTTAACAAAGTAAATGCAATATTTAAAAAACCATATTAACGCTGCTTGGGAAATAAAAGAGGTGTGAAAACATGAAGTGCATGTGCCTTTTATATTAATATTAGATCCTCAAAGAGTGAATATAATCCTGCATCTAAACCAATATTGTAAGGTGAGAATTCTCTGTTTATTTGCAATAAAGGCAGATTTTATTGTTGTGTTGTAAACCAAATGTTAGCTGGTCTAAGTGCTGCTCAGGCACAGAGGCACAAGTGTTGCTGATCCAAATAATAAGCATCATGTTTGTTCATTAAAGCACCTTTTACCTTTTATGAGCAAGAAGTGACTAATGGATAGATTTCAGGCAGAACTAGACCAGGACTGTGTCTGGGCAGGAATGTGCATTGGCATGTGTTAATTAATATTCTAAAAAGCAAAAATGTTCATTTGGTTTCAGGGAAAAAAAAAACCCCACACATTTGTCTAAATCAGTAACCTCTGCACTGCTGCATCCTGCTAATATGTGGCATAATAATGACTTTTTACTAACAGGTATGTGAGGATGTTTGGCTTGATCTTCATATTTTTCATTAATAGCCCAGAAGAGGGAGTAAACAACATATTTATGGAATTTAGATGTCAGAATGAGGAGAACTGTGGATGTCAGAGCGGGAAGAGAGAAGATTCCTGGTGAGTGGAGCACAAGGAAATGCAGCTTTAGCAAAGATAAGGCAAAGCCTCAGAGTGGTTCCTTTGGGTGACAGTGGACAGGAGATGAGACAGAAGTTGTGCTCTGCTTTCACATTTAAGAAAAGCAAAGCAATCAGCTGCTGCATCATTATCACCTCTGTCACAGAGCAGGGGGCTGTAACTGGTCCAACCTGGTTTCACTGGTGCTCTGCTCTCTGCTTCCCTTCCCACCAGGAAGGCATTAAGTGCTCAGGAGAGCAGGGAGAACATCAGGGGCCCGCAGAGATGGATTGAAGGAGGATTTACCTCGGAGCTCGGTGGCTTTGTGCAGCTGAGGAGGGAGGGAAGCAGTGCAGGGCACAAAAGTGCAATGGATGTGCACTGGGAATGGAGAGAGGAGCTGAGGGAATATTCCACGTGCAGGAGCCTTTGTGCCTCTGCTGAATTCCCAGGTCTGTCATGGACCATCCACTGCAGGACAGGAGCTGAGATGGGAACTGAAGGATGAATTTTCCTTCTTCTTCAGGTACCTTCAAAAAATCCCATGTGCACAGCCCCACCTAAGCCTGTCTGCAGAAAGGAGCTGCTCTTCCAAGGGCCTTTGGTTCAGAATTCTTGGAATGGAAATGCTCACATGGAATTACAAGAGCTATAGGACAGATATGTTAAAAAGGAAAATGTAGTTCTGCCATTCCAACAGCAAACTTCCCTGGAAGGGTAAAATGGTTTCGCTTCTCCCAGTCTTTTTCCAACTGGATTAAAAAATGTAGTGGTTGAAACACCTTTGAACTTATTAAATAGTGAATTTTTTTCCCTTTCTAACCAAGGAAAGAAAAGTAGCAGTGCTGGAACAGCAGCTGGGTTGTGGTCCTTTAATTTGTAGCGAATCCTTTAGTTCACCACAGTGGGGTTTGCTTTAAAACCTGCTACAAATAATTGTTAAAACTTCATGGCTATTTTCAGAGGTTTTCATCATGTTTTTCGTACAAGGTTTAAGCACAGACAAGCCCACAGAATGCCTTGGTGCACTTGTGTACAGGGGTGACACAAGTTAAATTGCCAAGTTAGTAGAAATTAATGTTTTTGGGTAACTACAGGGGACTTTAATTGGAAACTATGTTAATCGTGTAGTAATTCTCTTTACCTCGTCTGCATTAGCTGCTGAAATCCAGGCAATTAATTCGTGTCATCAGTGTTGCTGCTGCTGCCTTCAAACACAAACCCGAGGAGCATCAGTTACTCACACACCCAGCAGTGGCCGAGGCTCTGGAGGGATTTCCACAAATCCCTGGCTCCTCACCTGCCTGATGGAGCCAGGCCCTGCTGGCACAGCAGGAGCTCTGCAGCCTCAGAGCTTTTCAGCACCTCACAACTTCTTCTTTCGCTCCTTTCTGCCATTTTTCTTCTCCTTACAAGGAACTTTCTCTCTGTGTTTATATCTGGTATTAGCTTGACACAAGCTGAGGCCTCTCAATGACTTTGTGGGACTCTGCCTTCCCTTTCCAGCAGGGAGTGATGCCTGAAGTTTTAAGTTTTTCCCTGTTCTGCTTTAGTGTGTAACTCTCAGCTTCACATTCAGTGTTACTGAGTTCTCCTCCCAGGGCAGTCAGACACAACAATTCTCTCCAGCCCAACATTCCAGGACAATCCTTCCCAACCTCAGCAAACCCAAAAGCACCAACAACGTCAAGAAGAGGAGGCCGAGCAAGGAGGATGGAACTCCATCATTGCCAGTGATCCATTGGCAAGTTTAGCTCCAGGTGCCAATGGAGCAGAACTTGTAAAAGTGTGAAACCCCGTGGCCAGGCCCCTTTTCTGTGCCCATCCTGGACTCCATTGTGAGAGCAGCCTCTGCCTCGCCAGCGTGTGCCTTTGAAGGCCTTTCAAATAAATGTCCACTTTATTCCCTTCCTCCTGTCTGGGCTCTGTTTCTCGGTAGCCACTTCAGGCATCAGGATATTTGCTTTGTTTTCCAAACTTTGGCTCTCCCTAGCAGTGACCAAACCCCAGCCCAGCCCAGAGCTCTGCTGGAGGGGCTGGTTCTGCCCTGGGAGCTCAGGGGTGTGGGGTGAGGGATCTCTCTGTGTGCCCTGGTTCTGCAGCTCCTTTGCGGGGAAGAGCCCCCCAGCCACCACCTCCCTGTGCTCTGCAGCCTCTCCCATCTCCAGCCAAACTCCCGAGCTTTAGAAACGCCCTCCAGGCACTCAGGAAAAGCAGCAGCTGATTTCTGACAAGTTTACAACGCAGAGGCTTGGGCTGGGCTGGGGGAGAAGCCCAGGGCACTGCTCTGATTCCATGGGCCACAAGCCCTCAGGGATGGTTCTTGGGAAGGGTGAGACTGAAGGTTGGGATTGCCCCTTTTTTACTCCTGAAATGGGAATTTTTAGAGTGGTTGTTTAGGAGAGGGAATTATTTCCTAATGGTGGTAGAGACAGCTGATCTCAGAGGGAAACAGAGCCTGGAGAATTGCAACCCAGCTTCCAGAAGGCCTGGAACGGGAATATACTCAAACCATTTCTAAATTTGTTTCACAGAATCCCAGAATCTGAGTGGTCTGGGGTGGGAGGGACCTTAAAGCCCATCCAGTGCCACCCCCTGCCATAGGCAGGGACACCTCCCACTGTCCCAGGCTGCTCCAAGCCACATCCAGGGGCTTTGTGACGCCTCTCTTTAAAGAGTTCTTTTTCCTCTCACCAGTCCCCTGCTTCAACAGAGCTGGAAAACTGAGCCCACACCAATTTATTACTGTCTTTTGTGGTTTTTTCGCTTTTTTGGCTTTTTCCCCCTTCCAAACCCAGAAGGTTTTTTCAGTGTGAAGCAGCTGAGCAGTTCAGTTGTGCCCAATGGAGACAGGGAAGGGATCTCCTGTTCCCTGCTAATTCCAGGAGGAAAATGGACTTGCTCCAGAGACCTGATTTATTTCCAGCCTTATTGACAATCTCCTAAAGGGAATGATGGAGTGAAAAGCAACCATGAGTGAGTTATGAAAGGTCAATAATGCCACAAATGAGCACAAACAGCAGGTTTGAAATGCAGCCCTCCCCACGTTCTGTTTCCACAACCATTTCATCCAAGGTCATTGGACTTTTCCAGGGAGGCCAGAGCAGCACGAGCCTCCAAGAGGAGGCCAGGTTACTTCATGGCCTTTTCCCACTTTGGAGCTGATTATTATGGGGTGCATTCCCTGTGTGGGAGGCTGTGCAGCACAGCCAAGTACAACATCCAGCAGCATTTCAGCTCCTTACCTGATCCCTAAACCCAGAGCCTCTGGCAGAATATTCCAGCAGCACAGAGGTGTTACAGCCTCCCACTAGCTTGGTTGGGCCATGCCAGCATCAAATAAAAGCATCTTAAAATGCTGGTAACTTGTTTGTATTGACAAAAAGGTGCAAAGGGGTGTTGGAGAGGGTCAGGATCCAGCCCTGGGCACTCATGGTTTGACCCTGAGGTTTGGTGTCTTCACAAGATGCTTCTGCTGCCTAATTGGATGAACTGAGCTCCATAAACAGTTCCCATCCCTGTTTGTAAGCAGTCCACGGGCAGCTGTAATTGCCTGAATCCACTGTGTGAATAGTAAAAAGAGCTTTACTTAATGACTGCAGCAGCCCTGCTCGAGTGAGAGCTCTCTGGTATTTATTCACACCAGAATTCACGAGGCTTTTGTTTGCCATGAACACCCCTGCAAATAAAAACTTGCTCACTCTAATGTTTATGAATAAATGTGCTCGTAAATGCCATCAAAGCAAATCAGCAGGGTTTTATTTATGCAAGAAGATGCACAAATAAATGTTTGCTGTTTTCACCCAGCTCTGGTGGGTGTTTAGGGGTGTGTTAAAGCCAAGGTCTGTGGGCTCTGCTCGGCACTCACACACTATTCCTGCTCTCCATCTCCTCCTTTCCTGCACTCTGATCCTGCCTGTGAATCCCTGTGCTCCAAGGGAACGTTGTTAAAGTCAATGTTTTAGGGATTATCCACATCCAGCAGCTTCCTGGGTCAGTGGACAAGGTCATGGAAGGGACTGGGATCATTTTTGGATGCCCAGGTCTGGGAGGACAGGAGGGAAAGGGGGTTGTGATTACAGCTTTGTGCTCTTTGCACGGCACACAGCAGATACTCAAACCTGCTTTTTTTGGCATGTGCTGCCTCCTGGAGCAAGGTGGGGGTTGTGTCTTACACAGAAGTGTGGGAGGTTATTGCCATCCTGTCTCAATCAGTGCCCTAATTAAATATAGGAGAGGATTTTCTTTCTAAAATGTAAATGTCAAGCCTTGTTAAGGAAAATTAAAATGCACTGAAATGAATGTGGTAGGAGCTGTGGAGGTGCTTAAGTGGAGTATCTGTATTTATTGGAAAGGGAACTAAAAAGGAAGTATTTTTGGAGCTCAATCCTTAAACTGGGCCATAAGGATTTTATGCAAATTTCCCTTCCAAATCTGCAGTTAGGGACTGTTTCCAGGGGTGAATTCTATGTCCCAGCCTCTAAAAACCATAAAGGAATATAATCTAAGACTCACCTCTTTCCAGGAATTATCTGTACATACCCCTCCTCTTACCAGGATCACTTGGGATTCTGTGCTGGCCACACTTTCTGTGAGACAGATTTGAAAATTCAGCTCATTCCTTCCATTCCCTGTTCCCTTGAGTCCAGCAGAGCACAACAGCACAGAATTTAAACCCCTCCATTCAGCAATGGGATCACCTCATTTATAAATAACTCATTTTTCTACTTCATCCCACAGTGAGCCTGGACTGGGAGTGTCAATCAGAACCTGCAACACTCAAACCCAAAGTCCTGGACATGGATTAGGATGGGAAGTTCCAACAGAAAACTGTTTTTAAGGTTCAGAGAGCAGAACTTCAACTGATCACAGAGGCTTTAGCTCTGAATTGTGATCTCAGCCTGACCAAGGACAAAACCTGAGGTGTTCACATCTGGAGCAGGTAAGTTATGCCTCTGTCTGGCAGTGGGGAAACACAAAATGCAGCATTTTTTTCAGTACAAGCTCATGCCTTTGCAAATATATGAAGTTTTTTGGCCTTCCCGGTCCAACCATTGGTTGGCTGTTTTCATGCTAATACAAATTCTTGTATTAAAAGGAGCATGGCCTTGGGTTCCTCCATCCGTATGGGAAAAAGTTACTTGTCTGATGGTAAACAAAGAACAGAAGAATTGATTCACTGTCCTCACTCTTAAAAAGATGGTATGAAGCCATAGTGAAGCAATTTTAATTGTGGCTGTGTAACACTTGCCATCAGTAAGATCACTTGTGTTCTGTTTTTGGGGATCGGGGCGCTCCGGAGCACACGGGGCATTAGAAATGCAAAACATGACCTCATGTTCTCAGGGCTCTGGTAGGGCCACATGAAAGAGCACTTGTGCTGGGATGCTCAGCTCTGAGGGTATTCTCTGTTCAGCATGTATTTACAGAGATATATGAATATTTGATTAATGAGTCATGGTCTCTGGAGAAATTTAATAACTGTACTGCTGTACAAAGGCAGCTCGTTCACTGTTAACACAGCTGCCAATAGTGTCACTGACACTGGAGCCCTTTCTGCATCTCATATGTGCTGGGGAGTAAATTCCTTCCTTACAAGGGAATCCATGGCACACATTATTCACTTATCTGTTTTGAACTGTTCCAGGCTCAATTTACAGACCCTGATTTGTAAAGATTTTTCCAGTGGAAGCAAGCAGTGACACGTGAGCCAGGAGGCAGCAGTTTCACCAGGCCGTGGTGGGCCCAGAGTTACTCAGAGGGTCAGTTCAAAAGGAGGATTGCTTTAAAAATTCCATTTGTGAAATGCAAAAGGAGCAATGGATGAAAATATTGATGGAGAGCAGAGTGCTCCAGCAAGTTCTTACTGCCTCAAAAACTGTTCAGTGGGGTTTCAGAGGTTGTTCTGGGGTGCACGACTCAAAACATGGAATAGAGGTTTTCTCCCCTCATGACACCAGACCAGAAGTGTTCTTCCTTGTTCCTGAGCAGTTTCCCAAAGATAATTCACTGCTAATTCTATAATTTCCCCATTTTTATTCCTAATACCTATGAAGAGATCCATTTTCACTTAGGAAGTTGGGTGTATATTTTAGTGGTGTTACTCCAGCTCAACTGCTTTAAATAATAGGGGGGGAAATGTCAAAAAAAAGATAAATTTAGTGCAGAGGCTTTCACTAGGAGCTTTAACTGCAGGTTAGAATTATACATGCTATGCAGAATTTCCTGCAACACTTCTCCTTTGGGCCACAATGCATTACAGCAGACGTATAATGAAGCTGCTATAAAATCCCTGGTAATTAAGGGGGATTTGACAGTAATTGCAACAGTGAATCAACTTAATTATTACCTGCTTCAAAGAGAGCTAACCTGATGTTATAATCTAACCTTTCCTACTTCTAAAATGAGAGATTAACCAAGTATATGTAGCATTTAAGAATTAAATCTGTTGAGATAGAATTATATGAATATACTTTTCCTATGCCTTTTCTATGCATGTGGGTACAAAGCAGCAGCAGCAGAAGCTGACAAGCTGCAGACAAGGCTGAGTATGTGCATTCCTAAAATAAACAGAGGTGAGGCAGCTCCTCTGCTGCCTGCTGAAAGCACAGGGACTGCAGCCAGAGCAGTGCTGGAAAATGCTACAGCACACACCAGCCCAGCCCCCTGAACAGCCTCGTGCAGGAGTGCATTGTCTTTCCATGCTTAATTTTAAGCAAATTATTCTGAAAGAACCCAATATGACATTGGTCTTGTCAATTCTGGCCTGATCAATGGAGCTCTGTCAGCTCCCGAGCCCATAAATCCAAGCATCATTTTAGCTTTGTTTTCAGAGCTTTTGGGATGTGTTACCTGAGAGCAGGGGGTGGCTGGGGCTGATCCAAACCTTCTCCAAACTCTTCCCCAGAGCTGTGCCTGCCTGGTGCTTGCAGCTCCGTGTCTGAAACACTTCTAGAAGGTGACAGGTGAAATAAGAAAGCTTAAAAAAACCCCAGAGAAGTGAGAATTAACAGCATCAGCATCACCAAAACTTGCCCCAACAACTTTCACAGGAATTTCATCTGCAAAGCTGACAAAATTCACTTCAGCTCTGCTCTGAGGAGGGGTTTGATCATCCAAGTGAGGCACTGGCTCGTGCAAGCCCTTAAAATAAATCTGCCAATGTTTACATCTTGTTATGTTGTGAAACAATAAATTAGAAAGACTTCTTTGGTTTTTACATGTTCTGGCCCATAACATGCTGCAATTAATACCTAATTTTTCTTACCCTAGGCCCCAGTTTTCAGGCAGTTATCGAGCTGACAATGGTGAGTGCACGCACAGGTTAAAGATGTCACCTGCCATGAGTGTGTGATTTGAAACTGCACTAAGCCCAATCCATCTCATCTTTAGGACATACTTTTAGAAGGATCCAGCAGCTTAATCTGCCTTAAATAAAACCTGGAAGTCCACCAGGCTTTGAATAGTGTCAGACACTAAAAATGGTACAAAAAGCCAATCGAGCTTGGTGGTAATTTAAAATATCTCATTCTATTGCTGACCATGTGACTGTGAATCAAGAATAAATATGTAATTTGCAGGGGAAATTAGGCTGGGGTTTGTCTTTATGTACAGGCAACGTAATCTCTCCATCAGCAATCACACCTGTAGACTGTGGAAGATTCAAGGTGCCTGGGAATTTATCCCACTTTGTTCCCGAAGTGCACCACACCTGTATTTCCTAAGAAGGCTTTTACTTAGGATGCCTCTTCCTGAAGCCAGAGATCCTTTATATTTTTTATTAAAGACACTTCAGGATCCCAGAACCCAGGAAAAATTCCCCTGGGAATTAACACAGGATGGCCCTTGCTAAGTGAGGCTGTGGAGAAAACCACGATCCCTCCTACAATTCCACATTGGGAAAAGGCTGAGATTCCTGCGAGCTCTCCACCAGCAGCTCCTCTCTGGAGCTCTGTAACTCTCCCAACACTCATTCCTATCCTTGGGAATGGCCTGGGATTTGTCCTTTTGTGCTCTGCTCCATTTGGAACGTGCCTGAAGTGGTTCAGGCTGCAGGGAGGTGCCCATCCTTGTTCCTGGGAGCTGCTGGAGCACAGGTTTTGGGATTCCAGGTGCCTGTTCCTGGTGGCATCAGTGACTCTCTGCTCCTTGGGAGGACATGGCAGACTTTAAATAACAAATTTTCACTGATGCCTTTTGCTATTTTTGCAACGCATTTTAGAATAAATGAGAGATTAACACAGAAAAAAGTACTTAAGGTGCATGCTCAGTAACTATTTTTTCATAACGTTTTAATGGATTCAGGGTTGAGCTCCACTAAAATCTGGATTTATTAGAAACGCTCCATGCATTTCAATAGAGTTTTTCTCATGAATCTAGATATTTTACATTATTTCAATAGAGCTGACCCTCTGTTTCATTAGAAATGCTCCAATATAACCCATGGAGCATTTCTAATGATTCTGGTTTTACAGCAAATCCAAGGGTCAGCTGTACTGAAAACAATAGTGCTAACCTCTTGGTTTATTAGAAAAATGCTTTCTGTCTCAATGGAGCATTTCTAATAAATCAGATAAATAGGGATCTCCCACCAAAAATGCTCTACTGGTGAAACAGACAAATGAGTTTGTTGTTATTGAGATTTTTTTAAAAAAACAAAGATTGTTTAATGGACTTTTTTGTTTCTCACTATAGTGTGATCCCTTCCTATCCAGAGTTTGAGTCTTCACCATGAAAAACTTAGTGAATATTCCCCACAATTCCATCAGAAACAAGCACTGCCTCAAACTGTCAAGCATTTTTCACCTCACCCATGCAGACTTTACAGCAAGGCCAGCTTCCAGGATGGATCTGTCAGTGCCAGGCTGGGATTCAGGGGTTTGGTGCTGAGCCACGGGGTGTGATGGGTCCTTTCTCACTCTGCCACAGAGAGAGGGTGAGTGTCAAACACCTCAGCCCTGGGACCACCACTGACCCACAAGAAATGAACTGCAGCAGGTGACAGATTTTTTTAGGCCTTTCAGCTCCCAGTCTTTCCCAAGTTGTTCTAATTCCGTGTATCCTGTCAGGCAGCAGTTACAGTTCGTGGGATGCAGCTTGGAGACCCCTCCCCATCCCTGGGACCACCCCTGCGGGGTGTGCCCGTGCACGGGGGAGGCTCTGAGGTACCTGTGCAGGTGGTTGGTGGCACTGGCAGGAGCTGCAGTGACACCCTGGAAGTGAAACCTTCTGCTGCAGGGCTCCTTCTCAGCAAGAGGAGATCCTGAACCATCAGGAGCCATCAGGAACAGGAATCCTGGGTGTGTTCTGATGAACTCGTGCTGATCAGTCCAGGAAAAGTAAATGCCAATGCTGTGAAGTGCAAAAAAAGTCTTGGTAAGCTGAGACAAAGCTTTCTGTTCAAGAGGAAAGGCCAATGAGATAATTTCAGTGACTCAAGATTTGGTTAGAATGTTCTGTATTTATGGAGTGTATTCTGTGCTGTCCAGATATTCCCCTGAGGTTCAAATGTCCCCCAGTTCCTGCAAGTGCATTCCCTGTTCTCTCTGTGTGAACTGCAAATCCAGGCCAGCGAGTCTCAGTCAGAGCAGGATTCCCGTCCTCTTCCACACACTCCCAAGAGCTTCAGGAAATCTGCTGGCCACTTGCTGTGAAAACCTGGAAATAAAACATGCTGCAGTGGTGACAAATCCACAAACCCAGAGACTCCACTTTAACAATGATTGGTGTGTCTGAGTGGTGGTTTTTTTTGGGTTTTTTTTGTCCCTTATCAAATTGGATGATTTTGCCCAGCAGTGAAAACAGAAATCCACCAAGGAGTCAAACAAAAGGATTTTCACCTGTGGGGTGCTGCTCGTCTGCCCCTGTGGCTGGAGTACAGGGCTGTGGGGCTCTGGGGAGATGCTGAACCTGCCTGCTCAGGGCACTGNTCCACAAACCCAGAGACTCCACTTTAACAATGATTGGTGTGTCTGAGTGGTGGTTTTTTTTGGGTTTTTTTTGTCCCTTATCAAATTGGATGATTTTGCCCAGCAGTGAAAACAGAAATCCACCAAGGAGTCAAACAAAAGGATTTTCACCTGTGGGGTGCTGCTCGTCTGCCCCTGTGGCTGGAGTACAGGGCTGTGGGGCTCTGGGGAGATGCTGAACCTGCCTGCTCAGGGCACTGGGAGTCCTTGCTGAGCACCAGGAGTGTGTGAGCACCTCTGCTTCCCCTGCTCAGGTTTCTTTCTGCACAAGTTCATCCTGCAGAACCCGCATCCTCTAAATGCTAAACAAGTCCTTCAGCCAAAAGCTGCAGGTCAGGGCAGGAGCTGCTTGGTCAGGGGGATTTTAGCAGCCCCAGCAATGGGATTTGAAGGCTTTTCCTGCCCCAGAGGCCCCGGCAGCAGCAGCAGCAGCAGCAGCAGCAGCACCAGGCAAACCCCCCTGGCTCTCAGAGGAGCCTCGGCAGTTCATCATGTCAAGCCTGGCTGCTGAGTGCTGTGTCTGGGGCCTCTGGCTGTCAGAGGCAGGATTTCATCTTGGCCTCCCTAAGGCCATATAGAAAGCCTAAAATGTTCATTTATGTTTCTTATTGTCTGGCCAAATCTGTGTGTGCTTAAAAAATATCGGTGAGTTTAAAGGCTGAGCCCTGATTATCGCGGGTTGGAAATTTACTTGGGATTTTAGAAGTTAAATACATTTATTGTTACAAACAGCAATGCTTTTGTCAACTCTTCTCCTACATAAAGTGTTTGTATATGAAATATTTCCTGCCGCGGTGTTACTTCCCGAGATCAATCTCTCCCATTATATTTTTGCAAAACAGGTCCATTAAGGATAAATATCACTGTAGTGGTCTCATTCAGAGAGATCTGTAAACGCTTCCTATGCAGTGCACGAGTATTTATAGATGTGGGAATTTGTACCTCGGCTGATCAGAATTTCCATGTTTGTGCACAGAGCAGTATTTCTGGAATAATCATGTGTTTATACCATGTGTAGATTTATGTGCTTTATATATTCCATGTACCTGTGTAGCCATAACTCGATCTGCTGTTCAGAATTTATTTCAGCTTTCCACACGAGCTCTTTCAAACAATGCTAATTGTTTCAGAACCAAAATCATTGATGAAAACTCTTTCAGGAATTGTCATGTTGTCTATAAATATTTAGCGACTGAATTGTATTTGCCAATGTATCCCTGGATTACAGATGAAAAGGGAGCATCTGCCGAAATTAAAAGTGGCCACATTTTCGCTTGTAGCTTAATTAAATGCCAAAATTTATCTACATTAACAACAAAGTGGTGAAATTTATTGATCAATTCACATGATATAAGTTGACAAATGGCCCGAGCAATTTCCATAATTTTCTACACGTGTTAAAATTTGTAATGAAAAAGGAATCCTCCATTAGCGGTGGCTGGGAAATGAAAGGGGGCTGGTGATGGAGCGGTGCCCCGGGGCAGCGAGTGTGTGCTCCGTGCCCTGTCCAGCCGAGCCGTGTACAGATGGGCCTTTGACAGTCCTACAGCTGTTCTCCTAATTGTCCATTAAGTGTTCTATTGATTCTCTGATTCAAAGTCCATGTCTTTCAGCCCGAGCTCTCGTGTGAAGTGGCAGACACATTCCTGCCGGAATGACAGAGCTGCTTGAAACCTAAAAATGTGGGCTGCCACTTCCAATCGAGGAGCCCGCTTTCAAAGGAGAAGCCTTGGTTAAAGGAGCTTTGTGAGAGCGCCTCGGATTTGAGTTTCTAAACTTTTAGCATCAATCAATTAAAGCAGCGGCAGCACGAAAAGTTGGAATTCCTCGTTAAGCTCCCGGCTGCTAAAGAGCCTGAGGATGCCGGGTCGCCACAATAAGGATGAAATCTTGTTGAGCCGGGTGCAGATTCTGCTCCCAGACCCCTCTGACACGCGTAATGATATTCTCATTTGACTTGCAAGTTCACTTTTAGCATTTTTTTAAAGGAAGATCATCTGCAATTCCAGCTCGTGCCACTCAGGAGCCTGTTTAAAATCATCTGCCTGTAATCTGAAGAGTGAAAGATAAGATGCATATCTGTTGCAAGGACCATAAATCTTCAAAGAAACAAATAGCCAGAGATAAAACTGTAAAAGTTATTTAGTTCTCTTCGGAAAGAGGTTTATTAATCTAAAATTTCCAGTCCATTGTGTCACGATTTGGTTATGGCACTGTATCTCATTTCGTGCAATTGTGTATCAAGCAAAGAGCTGAGAGCCTCACAGCTGAAACTTGATCAGTTGTATTCAGATGTATCACCACAGCCAGGGAAAAAAAAATCAAATATGAAAAAAAAAAATCAAATATAAAAAAAATAGCCACCTGAACAGAGATCTGGGCTGTGAGAATTTTTGTTTCCTCTTATTTTACTGTGATGTTTATGAAATGGGTTTATTATAAAATTGAAACTGAAATAAATTCTTGTTTGTCTTTTTTTAAAGCATAATTCCTGGAAGCAGACCACAAACTAAGTGTTTATGGACTCAGTATTCGGGGACCATCATGGGTGGTTGTGCACAAAATGAGCTTTCCCCATATGCCACCAGCACTATTTGCCTTCATATTTTTCTTTTTTAAAATCCCCATCATTTAAAAGCGACATGAAGCTGTTTTTGATAGAGCTTAAAATAAGGAGAATTATTTCTCATCAGGAAGATTTTTATCCCCTATAGGTAATGAAAAACCACTCTGCTGTGAATGTTTAATACCTGCTTATTCTTTGATCACCCCTCCTTGCCCACACTGGTGTTTGCACCCAGTTCCCCCTGGTTTGTGGCTGAAAACCTTCACCAGCCCCTCTTGGTGGGGATTCTGAGTCCAATTCACCAACGTGGGGCTAAGAGAGGACTTGGACCCATCAATCAAATTAGTTACAGCCTTTTAATTTAAACAAGATTGCTGATTTGAGCAGAATTAGAATTTTTTTTTTTTTTACCTGAACCTATTTGTCTTTGGGACATCAAATTTACAAGCAAAGGCAAGGTTTTAGGTAAGAAGTGAAAACTCAGATGGGGATTCCAAGAACACGGAGATTTCTGTTCATACATCAAAGGCAAACAAAGGAAAGAAAAGGGGAAAAGAAAGGAAATGAAAGAGAAAAAAAATGGTATGTAAGAGGAGGCATTTGACATTTTATAGCCAGAGTTTCTTTCTCTATTCCATAAAAAAGAATATGTGTCAAGTTAAAGAAATAGTGGAGGAACCTGTAGAAAATGTTACCAGGCACTTCTCGTTTTAGGAGTGTAAGTTTGGGGTTTGAGGATGGGACAACCCACCTAGGGGACAGTAACCATCCTTTTGTTTTCACCATCCAGAGAGGAAACTGAAGAGTCTCTCTGATATAATAAACCAGATATTGCAAAACATTCTGTAAATCTCCTTCATCCCAGCACTTTCAATTACACCATCAGCCAGTTTTTTAAAAAGATTTTTAGAAGCTTTCAACTGTGGACTTTTGTCTTGTTGAATGAACTTCAGCTACACTAAATTTTAAGTAAATTTGTGATGACTGAGCAATATACATTGGCTGAGCTAGAATCCAATAACCCACAGGACAAATTAATTTTCAACAAAAAGGGCAGAAACCTCAAGTGCCATGAGTATATGGAATCTCAGTCTATCTCTCTGGAGCCATTTTTGCAAATCACTACAGCTATTCATAATCTAAATCAGTCTCCTTTAGCAGCAGAAAGATCTTTTTTCATGACAAAACAGAAGATGACATTCATTAGTGCCTAACTTGCATAAGCTACCTTAAATTTATTGGTGCTCTTATACTTATCTGGGTAAGAATTCCTTTGTCTACAGCTATAGGAAAATTCCGGACGTACTACTTAAAAATATAAATTGTCGCTTTTATCAGAACTTTTGGCAGTTTACTTTATTTTAGAAGTAAAACTGGTGGTTAAGGTTTTAAGACTTCCAATGGGCGTTGTTTCAATCATGGTTAATGTGCACCCATGATAGCAATGCTCAGGGAAGGTAGCACTTGTACGGAAATCTGGAGAGCTGGGGCTGCCTGGAGCACCAGGTGATAACTTTTCCCTGGGTTTGAGCACAATTTATAGCATTGCAAAGGAATCCCGTGACTTCCATGTGAATCCAGGGTGGGAAAGCCAAACCCTCAGCTGAGGGAGTTGGAGGATCCCTATGGAGTTCTCTGGGCAGTGTCTCCCTCTTCTCCTGAAATGATGGATCATTTCTTACATGGAAAGTTCAGAATTCCAGGCTGGTTTGGGTTGGGAGGGACCTCAAAGCCCATCTAGTCCCACCCCCTGCCATGGGCAGGGACCTCCCTCTATCCCAGGTTGTTCCAAACCCTGTCCAACCTGGCCTTGGAGTTCTACCAGGCCAAAGCAATCCACCTGCAAATATCCCATATCCTGCAGAGCCTGATTATGGTAAAAATGCACATTCGAGTCAGTATATAGGAAATAAAATATAAATGGATTTGCTTTAATGTGATGCAACTGAATACTGGTCTTCATCCACCTGTTTTATAAACTCCATTTCCTGTCTCGGGTACAGACTGTTAATTCTTAAAAGCCTTTTAGCTTGATGTCTCCTACTTGGGATACAACTGCAGGAAGCATTGTGACCTAAAGATTGACATACATGTCATTTGTGCAACTGTGCTTTATTTCTTTGTGCTGAAAAAAAAAGTGAAACGAGCATCTGTGGCAGCTTTTGTTACAGCCTGGATAAAGCTAAATGATCACAGAGTCACTCTTGCCTCAAAACACACGAGCATGATTTCAATTATAATTTCTTTTATAGGGTGAAAGTGGACAGGGCTGTTGGAATGACAAATGAGAGAGATAAAATAATGAGGATGGTGCTGGCTCTGCCTGCTCTCTGTTTCTGGGTGGGATGGCTTCTTGTGGTGGGTCCCACACTGTCAACAGAAGGTGGTGAATCTGCAGCAGGAATTTAGGCTTGTGAGGGTGAAGAGGTGATGAATTTGCAGCAGGTATTAAGGGAGGATGAAGAGATGATGAATTTAGAGCAGGTATTTAAGCTCAGGGAGGTGAAGAGGTGACCTCAGTCACAACGGCTGTTACAAAGCTTTAAAGAGTACACATTGATCTGCAGAGTTTTTCCAAGTGTTTTCTGGATTCTGTTTCTCCTTCTAATTTCCACCCTGCAAACAACCCTGCAAAGTAACCACTGAGCTGCTCCCAGCCCGAGGCAACAGAAGAAGCAGCTCCCACTGTGCTGCAGAGGCTGCTCTGGTTCTTATTTCTACCAAGGAGTTTTGGTCCTAGCAAGGAGATGAGCTAAATGAGGCTGATGCTTAGCTGCAGAAAACACGTCAGAATTATCATTATCTTCATGTGTTCGTATGCTTAGGAAATCAGGCTGAAAGAATAAAATAGAATTACCCATCAAAGCCTCCTCCCAGGAATACAATATCTCCTGCATTCATTCCTCAAGCACAGCTTCTGTCTCAGCTGGGGTGAGAGTGAGCAGATCCAGGGCTGGGAAATGCAAGAGGCTTTGTGATGCAGTGGGAAAATTCTTACAAATGGCTTTGCACATTTTTTTTCCCCCCAAATCTGAGTAAAAGTTCAGGTGAGCTCTTCTTTTGGGGCATCTTTCTTTGGAGGAAAGGCAGCTGTGTAATTCTTGTTTTATGGGCTGCGTGCTGTTCCCGCCTGTGCCTGGCTGGATGACCTTGGCCAGTCATTTCCTTGCCATAAAGTGGCAATTGGGCTGTTTACTCCCTTCCCACAGGTGCTCGGGAGCTTAATTAATATCTGCTTTGAGATCCTCAGAAGGTGCTAAAGTGTTGCTCTATACCAAAAACAATCTTTGTAGCTCTAAACATAGAAGAGGAAAGGGGCTCTTAAGGATCTGCGGGTTTGGAAGGTGCTGCAGGGAAGGAGTTCCTGATGTCCTGCCCCGTGTCCTGGGGGCACAGTGTCCCTTCCCTACAACTCATCTTTGCAGAGTTCTCCCATCCAAGCTCCAAACTCCACCAATGCCTCTCCTCCAGGCTGTTTTTGTCAGGAAAACAGCGAGGCAACCCTTGGAACATCACTGTAAGGGCAGGAATGCACCTTGCCTTGTGAGAGCTGGACATGGAACAGAAATCCCGGTGCTCCTGAGCACCTGGAATGAGGAATCTGCAGCTTTTTATCTACTCATTGATTTATGAATCATGGATGGATGGGCCACTGATGCCTCAGCACAGCCTGGCCACGCTCGGTGATTCCCTCACCTGAGGGATGGGGGGGACACTCATGGGCAGCCAAGAGAAGCTGCCAAGCAGCCTCTGACATCCAGGAGAGATTGCAGAGCTCAGGACTTGTGAGAAGAACAAAATCAAGTTCTCAGCCTCCAGGCATTGCCGTGGATCTCAAACCAGCATTCGAAGGGAGTTATTACAGCGAGGTGAGAGCAGACCAAATCAGGCTCTAAATGTTTGTTTATTATTGTCAGGTTTTAAAACTGCAACCTCTGCAATTTAGGCTTCCTTTGGAAGCTGATGGAGAGCAGAACAAGATGGTTCAATTACAAAGTTACCATAGCTGGGTATCCTTAAAAGGGAGCCAAACTTAATTTCAGCTCTGCCTGGTTCTGAGGAAACCTCTGCTGTAATTCAGCAATTTCTCAGGGTGCTCCTGAGAGGGGAGCATGAAATAAGGAGGCAATTCCCCTGGAGCTGCAGCTCAAGCTAATGGTGTTGAAGTGAAGGTGAAATTTGTTTAAATCTCTGCTGGACTGAAATGGCCACTTCCAACTGCTGCCATATCCCAGCCTGGAGTGGCAGCAGTTGAGCTGCAGGATGAGATGATCCAGACAAAAATTCAGCAAGTCTGGGGAACGGTGAGGTTCTTGGAAAGTGAAATCAGTGATTCAAACTGATCTCTACAAAGCTTATAAAAATGATATAATTTTTAAAAAAAAGCAAAAAAAAAAAAGCTCTAAGACTGGAGAGGACACTCTGCAAAGTGTGGTGGCCACTGGGAATGCCCAGATGGGCGGATCAGGATCATTGTCCCTTTCCCGAGGGGAACAGGGAGGAGCTGCCACCACAAGCCCTGTGAGCACTCAGCAGCGCAGCCTCTAAGAGCCAAGAGGTCCAGAGAGATCCCTGATAGAAAAACTCCGTTTTTCCTGATAGAAAAACTCTCAACAGCTGAGAGAGGAGCAAATAGGGAGCATGGAATTGTTGGAGAATACCTGCTGCAATGGATGCCCAAAACACCTGGATTTTGGCCACCACATGTGCTTGCCACCCAATTGTTACAGCCTTCAGACACCCCACACTGCCCACCCACTCTCTTCTTCCACAAGGTTTGGGGAAGTGACTCAAACATTAGTTAAAAATTTAATAAAAGCATTAATAAAAAAATTAAAAATTCATCAAAGCATTAATAAAAGAAAGTTGTATCATCTCCAACATTTATGTGAACCTACAACAGAGCTCAAGTGTTTCCCAAACATGAAATACTCCAAATTCTGCAGGAAAAAAAGGATTTGCCTCAGGAGGATGCTTGGTAAACACAGTTCTTGGAGTGTTGTTGGGCTCTGTCCTCTCTGTTTGGGCCTTTCCCTACCAAGGGTTTCTCTCTTTTCTCTCTGCTCCAGATGCTCTATTTCTCTCCCAGTTTTTCCTAAGACTTTTCAGAGCCTTCAGAATCAAGAGACTGAGCACTGGGAATGAATTTAGAACAAACAAACCAGCACACATTCCCAAAATCAAGGCCTGAAAATTCAGTGCCTGGGATCCTCAGTGCTGCATCTCACGAGAATCACCCCTGAGCAACTGTTCTGGCCTTGGCTGAATGCTGCCATCTTAAAATAAAAATAAAACCATTATAATAACAAATTTCCTCTGGAACATTCTCCTAAGTAACATGGAGAGAGAAACACAAAGCCTGGAGTAACCATAAAAAAAAATTTCAGAGTGTACTTAGATACACACACAGAGAAAGATTTTGTCAAGAATTATTCTGTGTGACCCAGTCTCTGCTGCCTTTGCCTGCATTTATTTAATTTTTTTTTTTTCACTCATGTCAGAGCATCCAGAACTTGGTATTAGATATAAAACAGACCTCTGCAGAGAGGTGAGCTTTGGCAAAAGGGTGAATAATTTGAATAATCCTCGTGCCCACGGTGAAGGTGCCCATCCCCTCACACTTCCCAAGTGGTGAATGAGAGCTCTGATTAAACATGATACAAAAAAGAGCTTGCAAGTAGCACTGTTTACTAACATTTCAATTTCTATGCCTCATTTATTAGACTTAGAATAAAAAGGTTAGAGGGGTGTTTGGGATTGTCTTTAACCTTGATGATATTTCCACTGAAGCAGCATAATGGCTCTTAATTGCTTAAGTGAAGAGAACATGTTGACATGTCCTTCTTTGTGCTTAAAGCTCTGTGCCTAAACCATTATGCTAATTCAAGCATTATATACACCAAAGTATTTATGGGACTGACACAAGTGATGTTGCAGGTAAAGGGCTGTGAAATGGTCTGTAAACAGAGAGAATTGATTCCGGGCCCAGAGCAATGCTGCTAAAGTCACAGCCATTGAGCTGCCAGCCCCACGGTTTCTCTGCAGATTGTCACCCTGGGTCAGGCACTGAGCAGAGATCACATGGGTGGCTTTAATAATATGGAAACCAACCACAGAAACCCAAATTAACCTGGAAGCAAGATGGACTTGACTGTGAATTTTTTCTTCTTTTTTTTTTTCTTTTTTTCTTTTTTTCTTTTTTTTTCTTTTTTTTCTTCTTTTTTCCTTTTTTTCTTTTTTTTCCCTTTTTCTTATTTTCCTTTTTTTTCCTTTTGAGCACAGAATCCTCAGCTGTTTGTTAAAATGTTTAGGTGCTTCAAATAAAGAAAAAAATATCAGCAGTGTGACTTGTTCCTGCATTTCTCCTGCTCTGCCAGTGCTGCCCTTTGAAGGGATCACAAATATGGACATTGTGTGAATCTCTGTTCAGAAATAAATAATCACATTAGGGGTTTTATTTGCTTATCCAATGTGTGAAGTGGGGGGATTATTAGTGTTTTCCTCCTAGAGTCTAAGGTTAAGGGTGATATTTTACATTAAATTGAAATGATTTATTATCTTGCTAAGTTTTTTACTAATAACCCACAGTTTTTGGCACTGAACAGAATTTTAGATGTCTAATTTCCTTTAAACCCTGCATCTAATTTACTGTTTGCATTGCACTAATTTTAGGCAGCTAAATGAGACTGATCAGCTCTACCTTTATTTCTGCTTGTTTTTATTTTTGGCTCTGGGGTGCTTGGGCTGACCCTTTTCTCTTTAGTTTTAAAATGATGCAGAATAATGTCTTAGTCTGTGTATCTTTTTTATACACTCAGAGCAGACATTTCACTGATTTTCATTTTTTTAAATGCCATGAGAATGGCATCATTCATCCTAGACTTCATATATGAAATGTAAACCTCAGAGGGAAGTCCTACATTCACAGTAGTATGTAAAACGTTATCATACTTTGGTGATTATTTAAAGGGCAAAATAAATTAAATAACTGCAAAATAACAGATTGCATAACAACGCCTTTTACAACAAGAAAAATAGAAATGTTTACCTTGAATTCATTCCAGTGTCCTTTGAAGCTGATCCTTCAACGAAAAAAAAATTGAGATTCAACAGACCTGAATATAGATAAAAATCTAGAAAAATATGGTGCTAGCAGTAGAGCTGTGTATTTCCCAGCAAAGCACACCTTGGTCATGCATCCAGCACTTGCTCTCTTTTCCACCTTGGGATATTCTTGATTTAATGTCATTTTAGGGATTGCTGCACTGCTAAAAAAAAATTACACTGCAACAACATTACCTGACCATGCTACTCCAAAAGATTTTGGAATTCTGCATCTGAGATGAGCATGCCCATTGAGAGTCCCTGTATGCTGACATTTCTTGGATCAAATGTCTAATATCCTAACAAAATATTTGATGAGTGTGAAGAGATGTATTTTTTAGTTTAAGATGTTGGAACAGCAGAAGGTGCTGGGGCCATTTAACCCCAGGAATTCCCTTCAGTTGTGAAGTGAGTAATTCTGCAATATTCAGAAAAGTCAAATAAAGGGATGAAGGACTGGCAATAACTGCAGGGAAGGGTTGTTACATTAAGAGGCTGCAATAGGATGCAGGACCCAAAGTGGAATCAAAGATTGCCTTTGTGAATTTGAGCAAGACACTTAATCTAAATCTCACTTTTCAATCTCTAAAATGGGACTGACAGGATTTCCTCTCCTATTGAGATACCTGGACAGACAGGGATCATCCCAGCTCCTCATCCAGTGGGCTCTCCCTCCTCTTCCCCCCATCCCAGCCCTCAGGGCTGTTTGCCACCTCTCACAAATAGAAATATATCCCCCCCTCCAGCAGCCTGCTGGGCAAATGGGTTTCCCAAATATGACAGAAGATATTTTTGTCTGTGTTTATCCTAAATGGCAGCACGTTCATCCCTTTGAAAATGCTGCTGGGCTATTTAAGATTTATCCCTTTGCTGAGTGGTCACTATCAGGGTGAAAAATGAGATGTATTATCTTCAAAAGCAAATTTTCTTGCCCGCTATGATCAACAGCCCTTGAACTGTGAGAATTCTACCAGACTAAAATATGTTGCAACATTTCTTTAAGTTACTTCCTTTCTGCTTTTCTCTCACCTTGGGAAACGAAAACAGAGTAGTCTGTCTCACATTCACTTCTCAACATTTTGAATTTCGAGGGATTTCAGCTTTTCTTGCCAATGTAACATGTCAAATAGGGAAATAAAGGCTCCTATAAAGCAAAACAATGTAAAATGAAGCAGAGCTTTAAAAAGATCAGTTGTTTTAAGGAATAACATAATTTCATCATTAATAATAACACCTATTATGGTAACATGTAATGTGACAAATCAGTGAGGGCTTCAGTTTCCACTTTGAATTGCACTGTGGTTGAAGGTTATGGTCCTGTGGTGATACAAAATTCCCAGGGGCTGAGAATGGCACTCCCCGAGCTTTGGGAGGCTCAGGTCCATCCTCTGTCCCACTGGATTTTATTTCCTGAATTAATCACTTTGGGGGCAACACTTTGGCCCAGGAGATGAATGAAACACAGCTGATGACTGAAGGGAAAATTGAAATGTTTGCAAAACCCCTCTGAACTGATGAGTGGATTCTCCTCCTTGAAAGAGAACTCGGGAAGAGAAGAAGGCAGACCACAAGTTTTGCCTACAGCTCCCCCTGGTCCTGCCCGTGCTGAGGAGATGGCTGGGTTTCAGTGAAGTGACACCAGTGCCCACACAGGTATTCCCTCTGAAAGGAATGAGGGAGTTCTTGTCTTTCCAAACAAGCTGAGGGCCTGCTGTGGATCAGACTGACACTGAGAGATACGAGAAACAATGGGAAGGATTCCCCTGATGGATGGATGGAATGGAAGGGATCTGTCTTTACAGATAAACTGTAAGCCCACTGAGAAATGAAATT
>WEKY01019246.1:199720-234720 GCA_013390045.1 Picathartes gymnocephalus | reverse complement strand
TCTCCCAGGAGACTTCAACACCTTTTCCCTAACTTAAATGTGTTTCATGATGCAACTTTAATAATGAACTTTTGGTATATTGTGTACACAGGAACATATTTTCCACCCAAGGGTTATAGTATAATTAATACAATTAATACAATTATCAATATAATTAATATGCAGGAAGCAGGGGTTTCTGTGTGAATTTATATTTGATCATCTATGATATGTCAGATATGGCTAATGGTATAAAAATCCTGCTTTCTGCATATACCACTCCTGTGTTGGGATATTATTATTATTATTATTATTATTATTATTATTATATCACATTGGTTCAGAAATCTAAATAATTCTGTGGTTCTATGACACTTTTCCTGCAGAACCTCATCCTGCAATGGAAATGATGTGGGGAAGGCTGAGGGATCCCACTCAAACTGACAATGGCTCTGCATGGATTCAAGATCTTGCTCACCTGGATTGATTACTGGATTAATTGGGCAGAAGACAACAAAAAGTATTGGTCCTCAGGAAAGCAGCTCTGGAGTCCTCAGTGCTTCCAGCTTGTGATGCAACAAATTCTTCCTGGAGTGCCCAGATTGGGTGGCAAAAAATCTGGGGCACAGCAGCAAATCTGGGGCACAGCAGCATGAAATGCACTGGTTCCTTTCCCTCCTAGAGCTGAAAGAAAAATATTAAAGCTACTGAAATTAAAATATGAGTGCCAGCCTTTGTCATATCTATTTTTGAAGCATAAAACATGAAAATTCCAGTAATTCCTGCAAAACCTGGGAAAAAACTGCACTGAGTACGCTTTGGCCAGCCCAGCAGCTGCATGGTGTTTATCAAGCCTCAAAAAATCCTGAGCCATTATTTTATTCATTAAAGTGCTCCATATCCATTTTATAAATCAGTGTTTAAAATTCTCTGATGAGCTAAGGAAATAAATATAATTCAATTTTTGGAAAGAGGGTGAATGAAGAATTAACTGACCTAGAAGAAGCAGCAATGGTGGAGGTCTGATTTCATGAGCCCTGATGTATCTCAACATAAAATAGCACCAAACCTGATAATCTCAAATTCTTGTTATGAGAGTTGTGCCTTTAAATGGCATTTTTGTTGTCCTTACACACACCGATTTCTCCTGTAATAGACAGAAGGCACAATTAAGAAATTACCACTCTCTGCCACAACAATTCTAAACAGTGGAAAACAAAGCTGAGGAGTGAGGGAACGAGATGAGGGCTCTGTTGTTATGGCGATGGGTGACATTTCTGTCTGGCTGTCCGTGCTCCTGAGCAGCTGCACAGATGTGAACCAGGCCAGTCAGGGATGTGATGCTCTACAGCCCAAAATACATTTTACATTTCTTTGGCAGTGTCACATCTGCCCTCACCCCTTATATCAGTGTTTGAATCCAGCCAGGACTGGCAGCTCCCAGCTCTGTTTGAATCCATGCTCTCTCCAGTGCTCCTGATTTTTAATTTAATCTGCTTCTGACCAAAAACTTTTGCAATGAGGCAGCCAAACCTCTGAAATAGGTAAGAATTCCCTCTGATGACCTTACCCCTGGTATCCACTGCATTGCATCCTACAATAACTTGAGTCCATAGTTTCCATCCTTTTGCTTTCATTCCCACTCAAGAGTTACATCTGGTCGCAATTTAATCCTTTTTTCCTGGTTTTGTCCCATTAACCATTACACCCGGCCTGCAGGGAATCCACTCCTGGCCAGGGAATCACTGGGGTTCAGGTTAAATTCTGATGTCAGTGTGACAAGTAGTGTGATTTTTAGGGAAAACTAAGAGGAAAAGGGCTGTTTAGCAACGGCCCAGGTGAGGTTTGAAGTGGTGGATGTCCAGGTTGAAGATCAGGCAAAGAAAGGAATCTCATTCTGAGTTATTCCTTTCTCCCTGAATTCGCTGGAAGATGTTTGAGCAGGTTGCACAAAGCCATCAAGAACAAAGAGGATTTAGGTTTTTGGTGAAGGCACTGAGATACAGGACAGCCCAGCAGCACTGAACAGGCTCCAGATTAAACTGTAATTAAACCATTCTGAGCCGATTCTTTTCAGGTTTCTGCCTGGAGACTGGGCTGGTGGGCAGCCCATGAGTCAAGGACCCCCAGAGCTGAGTGGCTGCATCTTCTTGCTCCTCAAGTGTGAGCACAGACAGAGGGATTGCAGGTGACAACAGCAGGTGCTCTGCCCCAGGAGATTGGGCATTTCAAGCAGCAGCTTTTGCTTTGCCAGGGGCTCTTTGTGTGGCTTCCTTTGCCTGGCTCCTGCTTTCCTCAGCACCTGACATCCTCTACACGGATCCAGCAGAGAGTCCAAGTGGAGGAACAGGAAACTTGTTCATGTAAAGTTCTTAAAAGGGCAAAGCCCAGAGCAGGCCTGGCATTATGGCTGCTGTGCATTAATATTTGAGCTCATCTCCCTCCTGGCAGCCTGTCATGCTGTCACCTGCACCCTCATCCTGCAGCAGAGCCCTCTTTAAATCTCCCTGCCACTGCTGGCACTCCATCAGCATGGCAGGGCTGGGTGAGCTGTCTGCAGGGTGTGCCCCCAGCCTGGAGGGCTGGGGGGGCTGCAGGGATGCCCCCCTGCCCCTGAGCAGCTCAAAGGTGGCATGGGCACAACCCTGACAAGCCCTGACGCAAACCCAGCCAGAGCTGGAGCACCTGAGAGGACATTTGTGGCTTCTGGACGTGCTCACCCAGGTGTGTCAGGATTTTGTCACATTTTTGCTCCCCTAGCTGGGTCCAAACCTCAGTGCACTGGGACCAGCCCTAGGTTTGCTTGTGGTTGGGGCTGTGCCATTCCTAACCCAGATGTGTCACAGCTGGAATTCTCTGGTGATCCCTGGGGGAAGCCAGACAGAAAATGGTGCTTGTGTAGGAGTGAGTCCTTCCTATTCTAATCCTGGAGTTGTGTTCAGCCAGAGGAATTGGACTGCTGGATCTACAGGAGAGAGGAAGTTCAGGAAAAACCTTGGTTAAATTGTGGAAGCCCTTTCCTATGGACTCAGGACTTGCCAGAGCATGGATTAAAAAATCTCTCTCTTTTTCCTGGTATCAACTCCTTTTACAAAGGGTCTGAATGTGTGTGTGTGTGAGAGAGAGAGAAATCTGACAGTCTAAGTATGATGCAATTCAAGTATTTTGATACAGCAAAATGGAAGAGAATTACTTTTCCTATTATCTTCTAAAAGTTATTGAAAATGATATGAAATATATGCTCCAGGAAAAAAAATTGAAGGTTTTTTTTTTTTTTTTTTAAATGCAATTTCTTTGGCAGTTTATTCATTCACCCCCTTTCACGTTGCAAAGGCTTTCTATTATGAAACATTCTGTGAAAAAAAATGAACAAAAAAAAAAGTATACTACTTCTTTAAAATATATTGCAAGAATCCTCATTTCCAGATTTTTATTGCAGCACTAGCTGGTATTCTTGCATGCAGTTTTGTAATTTATTCTGAACATTCCACTTAAACCTTTTTTCAATAGCATGATTTTATTAGAGTCAGCTCACTGGACTTTCCCAAAAAGGTATTTAAGATCAAATAAAACCAGTGCTTGGAAAAATATCATTACAATATGAAAGCAGTTACAAAAACATTAGTACTGCAAAGTTTTATTTCAAATGGCTGAGCCTGCTGTACCCCAGGTTATTGCACTTCTACTTCCTCAGACACACTCACTGGAAAAATGGGAAAAACTGTCATCTTAGCAGTTTTTACCTGTTTCTCAAGAAAAGCACCCAATTTCTAGGGAGGCAGCAATTTTTTTTCAGCACCACCATTAATAAGAACAGCAAAGTGTTCTTTGTTCCTGCATCCCTGGGAACCCTGGCAGGTGATGGGCTCAGGGAGCTCAGTGACTCCCCAGGAGTGGATTTTGGGGGATGCAGTGACAGGAAAGGGTGGCTTGGGCACGAGGGCAAATCACCCCAAAAAGGCTCATTTCAGCCTTAAGTGGAGGCTGATTTTACCCATATTTCACACAAAGCGTGGCCCAGTGCTCCCAGTAACCACCAGCACCACTCCCCACTGGCACTGCAGCTGGAAAATACTCCCAAACCCCCATTTCCCCACAGCCCACAGGGCAAATATTTCCCTTTTCCAGCTGGTACTTTCAGCCCAGAATCTCAGAGTGGTTTGGGGAGGAAGGGACATCAAGGATCATCTCATTCCAACCCCCTGCCATGGGCAGGGACAGCTCCCACCAGAGCAAAAACAGATCAGAAAGGAGATATTTGAGAGGTGGCACTGGTGGAACTGGAGTTCAACCTGATCCTTCTTTGGTATTTTTAAATTTCACTGGCTGCATTTCAAAACTGCCCTTTTTGGGGGTGTTAGTGCTTGTAACAGCCCTTTTAGAAGTGGATGGATTTAAAAAATCCTTAAATTCAGCTAAATTAAAGTCTGATCTAGACTATAAATGAAAATGAACCAATAAAATAAAGGAAGTCTTCCTTGCTGTATCACTAGATGCTGTGACAGAGCATTGTATTTTCTGTTCTTTGTATGTAATACCCAGATTTATTTTATGGGGCAAATCTGAGGGGAAAGAAGTCATTTGAATATTACCCCTCATTCCCCTTTTCCCAACCCTCCTCTAGGCTAATTGTTGCCAAGAAATACGTGGAACAAAGCAGCACCAACATGCTTAAGTTTGAAGATTTGGTGCTATGTGTGGACTTTAAAATCCCTTTTTAAAACCACAAGTTACTGTTCATATTACTTTTCTAAGTAGAAATATGCTTAAAAAGTAAAGTCTTTATTGCTTCTTAAAAGGCGTAGTGCTCTGTGATAAATTCTCATATTTTGACTGTTAATATGTTTGAATGAAAATTATTTATACATTTTGGTGAGGTTGAATGGTTTTCATTTGATTGCTGCCTCTGGAAATGAAAGCAGAGTAGCAGGAAATTTACATGTCATGCTGTGATGTATATCCAGATTATGAGATGATTGTGCAGCAGATGAACACCAAGTAAAATCATTTGCATCAAACTGTGACAACTGCAATTCCTGACAAGGCCTCTTAGTTTTTTGGGCTATTATCATTGTACAAGAATATAATCTATTGACAGCAGGGCTGTTTAATACATTTAAAGGCAGACAGTGGAAGAAATCTTAACTGTTTTCATTCACCACTGCACAAGGGTGCAGATCAAAAGTGAATTATATTTAAAAATATGCATGTATGATGATAAGATGCATGACATTCATCAACCTGTTTAGTCATGGTTAAGCTGTGATGGTGAACATCCAATATTACTGCCATATGTGGTCTGAAATAGAGACGTGAGACTGAAAATTATATTATTGCCCAGCAGCAGTGAATAAACAGGGGAAGAGATTCTTTCTTCATCTTTCTTAACCTTTCCTCTCCCATTAAATTCTGCCCTTTTGTACTTTTGGGGATGTATTTTGTCTTCACTGCAGCTAAGCAAATTGAAACTTTTTAAATCTCCAGGAGTTTTATTCCTTTTTCTGAGGCAAAAAGCATCCCTGGTGTTTTCCTATAATAATAATAATAATATTTTTCTTTATAGGACTTGTGATATCAACTGGCTCTGAATTGGGATCCAAATAAACTCTTTTTTATTAGAATTAAATAGTTTACGCCTTAATTCTCTCTTTTAATACCTTAATTAACTTACCTCAATAATTTTAAAGATCAGACCTGCATTTCTCACCTCCCAGAGCTCCCAGCAGGGCTCTGTGATATGACCAAGGCATTTCTGGTGTGACATGGAAGGAGTTTTTCTCCAGCCCCCTCAGCCCACATTCCCACTGGAAGTCCATTCCTGCCTTTTTTGCACTTTCTGTGGGCTCTGGAATTCCCCATGGGACATGGAAAGCTGTAAAAATGATGAGAAATAAAGAAAAAACCATCGACAGTGATCTAAATGCAGCTGCCTACAGAAAATTGGGATATATTCCTAATGATCTGCTCTGCCACCATGGAAATTCCATTAAAATTAACATTGTTTTTCTTCAGCACGCTCTCCAAATACACCTAGAGTTCCATCTTCTGCACAGGGTGTGGGATAAGAAGGAAAAGGACTCATTTGCCTTGGGACAGGAAGGTTTCTCATTCCTGCTTCAATGAAAGTGGGAAAAAATGTCCGACTGGGACAAGGAAATTTTACAGGTGTTCATTTTGGTGGCAGAAAAAAACAACATAGATGGTTATGGACAACTGGATTTTGTGTCATCCAAAACCTGAGAATCCTTTCTATGCATTTTCAGACTTCTGCCCTCACCTAGAGAATGTTTTGTTACCAACAAACACTGTATTTTCTTCCTGCTGGTTTTTCACTGGACGTGCTCACATTGTTTCATCAGTGCTCAGGCAATAGGAATTTTCTGGTTTTAATACTGCAAAACCTACTTTTATAACAAGAAGGGTGAGAATACCAAAAAATATCTCGTTACCATTAAAAAGTGTGAGAAGCTGTTTGTGCATTGAAGCCATTTGGGTGCCCCAAGCCTTGTGGTTCCAGTGTTCAGCCCACTCAGGTGACATTTATTCATTTTTATTCCTATTAAGGATTCATTGGAGACCAAAATTCAACTCTGTGGGTCCAGATGATCACACACAGAGCATGGAAAACCTCTGGGCTCCAAGAAAGTTAATTTTTCCCCTAAGAGCTGAGTTATTACCCCAATTTTCCCACTGGAGAAGAGGATACCCCTCAAGTCCTGCCTTGGGATGATCCTGGCGTGGCTGGAGCAGCAAGGCTGGAGCTCCAGAACATTCCCATGGCCTGGATGGAGGTTTCTTCCTGCTTTTTTTTTTGCCATTGGAGACATTTATTTTGCCATTGGAGATATTTATTTTGCCACTGCTTCCTCAATAACTGAGCTCTATCCGTTTGGGGGGGTGTTTTCAAATGTCAGCCCAGCTCTGATGTGAAATCCAGCCTGGTTTTATTGGATCCTCCTGATGCACCAGAGAAAAGCTCCAGATTAAAAAGTTATCAGCTTTATGATGTCGTCCTTTTTGGAACTGAGGAGCAGCTGTTGCTCCATAACAGCTCTGAGCCTGATGAACATTTTGGGAGAAGGGGTAATTTTTAAATAATAATAATAAAAAAAAGAGAGAATGTAACTCTTCTGGCAGGAAGTCTGGCCACGAACTTCATCTGACGTGTAATAGAGTGTGAGAGTTTTTTGGGGACTGCACCATGCAAAGTAAAACCAAGCTGGTAATAAGGAACTTGGCATTTATTCTTTATGTAGGAATATTTGTTCCTCAAAGTCAGACTATGTGGAATATTAGCATTTGAATAAATTATTCAAGACTTTCTAGAGAACGCAAGGGGGAAAAATCTTTTCAGCATTATAACATGACAATCTACAGGGTAGTAGAAAAAGAAGGCTGTCATTTTTTCTTCAATTACAAAAGGCAAATATTTATTATTTATAAGTAGTCGCCTTGTATAGGCTTAAATGTTATTTATGAACCTGTTGCATAGTGATTTTCAATGTAACTCATTATTTTTAGCCTTAGGGTGTTGTAAAGGAGCATGGATATATTTAATGACACTCTGCTAGTCAGCGCAATTACACTGTAATCATTATGTAAAATGTGCTATTAATTAAACCAATTTCTAGTTAGAACATTCTCTTCTGCAGGGCTTAATCTTAATCTCTGGCAATCTTTCTCTCTGTTTTTCACCCATTAATTATATGATTACTTTTTAAGTTACAGATGATAAAATATGTTTTTATTTTTAAGCTTAATCTGCTCAATTATTTGTATTTATCAAGCCATTTGCCTGAATTATTGAAAAGGCTTTATTTGCCAAACAAAAGGAAAGAGAAAAGAAACAGAAGATCAGGCAGTTATCTGGGAGTCAACAGTGGTTTGATGGTTGGGAATTGCTTCTGATCTTCTCTCTAGATGTTCCAGGGCTAGATTTAATTTCAGTTCAGTCTCCTCCTTTTATCCTAATTACGACAAGAAATGCACACTTATTTTTTAATGTTTCATTTATACACAGAGGCAAATCTCCACATTTCCCCCCACTGGATTGGCTCTTTATTTTGTTAAATGTAGTTAATCTAAAACATTGCTCAGTCTAAATGGAGTTGACACGAACACCAACCAAATAATTATTATTATTATGGCATTGTGGTGTTTTTCAGCTACAAATTAATGCTGTTAACAATTCCATTTAAAATAATTGCATCTAAATGTCTACTTCACTTTGGAAAAGGAAAGGATCACCTCGTTTTTAAGTCATCCTTGCTCTGCTCTGCAATGACCCCTTGTGGAAAAAACTCTTGAAAAGAGGAGGAATCAGCTCTAAACTCTCTGAATATTCACTGGAAATTCAATGTTTTGTTCTTGCTAAGCCTGATAGTCAGGATCTATGGAGTAATAAGCCTGGGAAGCGTCAGGTCATTTTTCTCTGGATTCCCAAGCTTTTGGGAGATCTTCAATCCAGGGTCTCCACTCAGGGTGTCTCTCGCAGCTCCTCCTGCATCCGTGGTGTCCAAGCCCACCTGGCCAGGGCGCTGTGTGGGGAACCCCCTGTGCTGCCCAGCCTTTGCTACAGAACTCCCGAGGCTGCTGGAGATCAGAAACAGCTCTTGAACCCCCTGAGCTCCCCAGGGGTGGTCCCTGGGGGAGGTGGACCCACATGGGATCTGCACGGCCGTGTCCCGTCCCCAGCTCCAAGCTTGTCCCCAGCAGCAGCAAACGAGTGGCAGAGAGCCGAGGCTCCCACAGTGACCACCCTGAGCCCCCCAGTGCAGCCAGCTCGGAGGCAGCTCCTTGTCAGCGAGCTGAGAGGAGCCCAGCAGGGCTCTGGCCCCAAAGGATTGACACGCTCTGCTCTCTGGCTTTACTTACAGGAGGAAAAACCTCTGGGGAAAGGGTTTTCCCAGCCACTTCAGAAGGTTTTGCAGCTTGTGGCAGAGCCACTTGAATATAAATTTCTTTCTCCTCCAAGGTGTAAGTAGAGGGTATCATCAATTCCCTGAAATCCTCTTTTGCCAAGGAAAATTCAAGAATAAAGCACAATTTCTGCAGCCTGAGCTCATCAGATGGCTGAATGCAGCCCAGCTTTCACCTGGACTTGCTTTGTGTCTTCCCAGTGTCAGCACCTGCACAGTCCCTCCAGGACAGGGCTGTGGCTCTGTCCCAACCTCATTTCTCAGGGAGCCAAGGACCTGAGCAGGAAGGAAGTGACTCCATCCTGAAGCAGGGTTCACTCATGGGACGCACACACCACACAGGAGGCAAGGGTGTGGTGGGAGCACAGATTTCTCTTGCCACCTTAAAGGTAGGTCCTGACCTGTTCTGGTTGGATGTTTAAACATCTCAGAACGTTCATCAGCCAGGGAAAAGGGGAGTCTTTACTCAGATAAAGAATTAATTCTTCTGGTCAGTGCTGCTGTAATGGCATTTTCTCTACCACTGCCATTCTTTGAGACGTGTTTGGAGATGGGTTTTGTGCTGCAAGTCAAGAATTAGAGAAAAAAGCCAACTGCCATGGCACTGAACCATTTTCCCAGAGCAAGAAAACAACTCTTGCTCATCTGAGGAACAGGAAGTGCTGCTGTAGTTCTGCTCCCTCTCAGAAACTTCAGCTCAAGGTCAACAAACCCTTTCAGCTTCACTTAGAAGAGCCCAGGACAGGAATCACCCCTGCCTGCCACGTCCTTGCTGCTCAATATCCTTAAATGCTGTTTTATCCAGGGAGGTGGCAGGAAAGGCAGCCAGAGAAAACCAGGACTGAAAGGTGGAAACAGGACCTCAGGTCCCACAGCTCCCATTCTGGGATGTTTCTTGTGCTCCCAAACAAACCAAAGATGTGCTGTTCCCTCCAGCACTGCCCTCCCTGGCACAGTTCTGGCAATTTTGGGGAATATTTCCCTCACCTGTTCTACCCCAACAGCCCCAGCTCAGCCAGAGGAGGCTCCTGGGGCTGCTCAGACAGGTCCCCCAGGGCACTTCGGTGGTTTTGCTGTTTTTATGGAACTCCAGCTCCAGCTGGAGACCCCTACAAGCCCCATTCCAACATTCACTGGTTTCTCAGTGTTGCCTGAGGTGAGAAAAGCAGCTGGAAGGGAGAGGAGGGATCAGTCCCAACCAACCTGCCTTGGTACAGCCACAGGACCTGCCCAGTGACAAAGGCCAGGAATTCCATGATGGAAAAGCAGGAATTACAGCTTTGGGGCACAATGCACACCCACTGCCCATTCCCCAGCACAAACCTGCCCAGCCCCAGCATCATCTCACACAAATAAACACATGAGTGGGAAAATATCTAAGAATAATATCCGCAGGTCTTAAACAGGAAGGAGGTTCATGAGATGGGGGTCTCTGAAATCCCACTTTACCCACCAAGCTGTTATCCCCTGTGCTCAGGGTGCAAAAAACTCCTGGTGAAGCATTTGAATTCTTGGTAATTGTCCTTTCCCCATTTCTAACTTTATTTTGAGGCTGCTCTTAGCTGGCTGAGCCCAGCCCTGTTTCCAGGGGAGCCCTGAGCTGGCAGATCTGGCTGCAGGTACCTTGCAAAGAATCCCCAGCACACAGTTCCCTGCAACTCTATTTTTAATATACATTGCTGACCCTAATGATGGTCTATTGAGATGAGGGCAAGGAATGTCTGATCAAGTGGAGATTAATTTTTGACTGTGCTGTCTGGAAATGCATGAAAATGCACTCCTTTTTCTATTTAGACTCACAGGATGCTTTGATTGATTGACTAGTTTACAAATGAAGGTGATAAAATTAGGTTGAAGACCACATACATTTCTTAAAATGAGTCTGGCTGGTCGTGGAGACAATGAGGTTTGGACAGATTGTATTGCTGGTTTAGGCAATCTTCTGAACATGTCAAGATTTATAGACCTGTACTGTAATGTTACAATTGCAGCTCACTGATATAGGTTTCTTTGCAAATTCTTTCCCATTTTATTTGAAAAAGGCCATTAGAGAGTTATAGACTATTGAAAAAGCTTTTTCTTTGCTAACCCTTAATAAACTCTTCCAAACAAGGACTACTGCATTTTTGTATTAAATTTAGACCAAAATCTATAAAGCATGTTCTCCCAGGTTTGGATAATTTGATTATTATTATCTAAATGGAGTTATGGTTCCTATTGGCTTGCAGGAACATACACAGTAAATAAAAGGTAAGTTAAGGTTTGTACAAGATCTTTGGACACTGAGGATTTTTCACTCATCATTTGGATTACTGGATTTTGGGAATGGGAAGTATATTTCCCTAGGCTGAGAAATTAGAAAAAATAAAATCCTCATAATATAGTGCTGAAATTAATGTTGCATTGAGCTAGAAACAAATCACTGTTAATATTTCTTTACTCTTTTTGTTGCAGAAATACCTACAGAAGCCTCAGGATTTTCTTAATAAAACAGACAAGGTTTACCAAACAAATGAAAACAGACGACGATGTGTTTCATGCAAAATTAAAAACCATGATGACATTAAAAATCATCACAAGAGAAGAGCAATAGATAAGATATCAAAGCTCTTCATGAATTAATAATAAATTCTATTTTATACATTTTGCCATCAGACTAATGTTATGCAAGAAGTTTGTCAGCGGTGTCCTGGAGAGGAGGCCTGGGTACATTTTAATGTGAGCTCCCAGATTTTGTTTTCATGCCTTTTCCACCTGCAAAGCCAGCAGAATGTGATGTTTCCTTGTGTTTGGAATGCTTGAGGACAAGGCACAGCTCTCAGGGCAATGATAAATATCCTAAATACAGAACTTTGCATGTTCTGGCCATGGAGGAGAGGGGAGAGGGTGTTCCCACATGGAACAGGACAGGTTCCCATTCCTGCTGGGGAGCTGGGTGTAAAACGAGGGAGCAGCAGAAGCACCAAGGGAAGTGCTGGGTGCCACCACCACCCATCAGGCAAATGAAGGAGGCTGCTTTAATGAGAGCCCTGGGGGAGCATCTCCTCCTCCCATGGAAGCTTAGGGGTGAGAGGACCAAACATTCCTTGAACCTCCCTCCTTCCCAGGGCTGCCAAAAATGTCTCCTTTGTAAGGGTACAGCATAAAAACCCAACTCCAGCTGCCTGGGGGCAGCTTCTTCCTCAGCCAGCACCACTTCACTCCCAACTTGGGCAGAGCTCCCATTCCACCACTTCCCAGGGATCTGCCAGGGGCAGGATTTTCCCTGGATTAATTTACCTGTGCCTTCAGTGGGGATTCACCTTCCCTCGGCCTAAGCACAGCATCCCTTCCTTCAGAGTTCAGCCTTAAAACCCAGCACTGGTGAGGATTTGGGAAGGAGGAGAGGGCATAGATCAGGACGAAGATGAGGAGGACACATCCCTGCACTGTCCCCACGGGCTCAGCTGCTCTGCCTGAGTTTAAGTTTTCATTCTCAGTTATCCAGTGAAGGGCTGGGAGGGGAGGAGTGGTGACAGATGTGCTTGGGAAGTTCACAAGTCCAAAATTTCTCATCCAACACTGGGATGTCGACAGCTGCGGCTTCTCCATCACCCTGAGCTTGCAGCCAGCCCTCCACAGCTCATGGGATGCTGCTCTGGGGTTCCTGTTTCAAACCACCAATAGGTGGTTTCCCTTTCTTTAAAAGAAATTGCTGTGAGAAGAAACCAATAAATACATTAAGTCTGAAACCAGCTGGTTACTAAAGACTCAGTGAGTGTGTGGGTTGTTTTTCTGTAGGACTCTGACAATGTTTTAAAGGTAATCAAGAGAGGAGATTGCTGAACTGACCACACTTTGCACGTTGCTGGTGATTTTAATGTAAATTAAACCCTGTACACTGAGGAAAAAGCAGCATTAAGCCACAGAACAAATACTCTCTAAATCTAAGGCTAAATATCTGATCAACGATGAGCTAATTGTCTGTTCTTTCTTTAAAAAAACATAGATTTCCTATTAAAAACACAGCATTAAAACAGAGGGAAAGCAAAGCTGGCAAATCAGAAAAGACTTTGATATTCCTGGCCAAACCACGGTTACTTCACTCTATCTATTCTAATGCACTTCAAGGCAGGTTTAACCTCCTCGCCACCCACTGCAATGGGAGCGACTCCTGTAATAGCTCTAAATGTTTTCTAGGAATGTCTGAAACCTTCCAGCAGAGGTATTTAAAGGTTTAGCTATGTTTGAAATACAGCTATTTTTCAATCTGGCCAGCCAGCCAATCCAGGGGCATATGAGTGTCCAAGTGTCTGCCATCTTTCTCTGATTGTCACGGGAAATAGACTGATGGATCACTTCCCTGTGTCACCGCTCCAGACCGGTGACAATCAGGGAAATGATTGTGTCTGCCTCTACACATATCTGTAATTGATTGCCTAAACCCTAAGACTCTCTTTCCCAGTTGATATGATGGAACATTGGACTGAAATCACTCTCGATGAGGAGGAGTCAGGACCATTTGTTATTTACTTCTTTCCTTGTGCCTTCCCTCTGCCCTGCTGGAATTGTCCCACAAGAACACATTATGGTAATCAGCCTGAATGTATGTATAGGAATCAATCAAAGGCAGAGCCGTCACAAGAGTTATGACATTACAAAGTCTGTTTGTAACTTTTGATTTATGGAAGATTTTCTGGTTTATAAATTGAGAGTGAGGCATGTTGGGATGGCTTAACCCTTGGACTCCTCGGTGAGGATAAAAATGCAGGGTAAAAAGAATTAATTCAGGATGGGCAGAGCCAGTCTCCCTTTACTCACGAACGCCTGATTACAAAATGACACTAATATTTGCTTTGGATTTCCAGCTGGAAAATGTTTTTGTATGAAAGAAAAATGTTTTGCAGGAAAAATAAATAAATACAAATCTACTAGAAACCTTCCTAGGCACAGGTGACGAACCTGCTCTCACTACAGAGCTGCTTAATTCTTGTGCAGCTGTCCAGCCCTGCTCCCCAAAACATCTGCTTAACTTCAGCTCTGGGCCTCCATCCCATGCAGCTCGATGGATTTTAAGCACACGCTTATCCTCAGACTGGAGGAGCTTTGCAAATGCTGCTGAACTTAAACATCTGCTTCCTGTCACTTTTCTTTTCACCTCTGCACAGTCCCACAGCCACCAGGTCAGAGACCCCTGAGGTTCTTAAACAAACCTCAGCTGCACAGACATGGACAGAAAAGAGGTACCAAGTCAAGGTAAAGATGAGGTGGGGCCTAATGTAGTATAACATGTTAAATTAATGCTACAAAGGTGTGGAAAAGAGATATATTTAACAGTTTATGTGGTTGTTTACATCTCAGGAGATGTGTGTGTGAATTCGTGAATGGCTCAGTGTACACAAGAAAAATGTTTATATATATACTTTAAATTTGCATCTATTTATTTTATTCTCCAGTCTGAATGCCTGCATTATCCTTTTGATGTTTTAAATATATTATTCTGGGGTCTAAAAGTGCATTTGGGAACTCTCACCCCCTACCACATCCCTATCTACCACTAACTCTTCCTCTTTCAGGACTTCCCACACCACCTCTTTTCTAGTCAGGTTCCCCACTCTTTTCTTCTGATTTCATTTCTGATTTGATGCTGCCTGAGATAAGCAGTTGTTTTGCAGGGGAAAAATTATTTTTCCATGACATTTTGCTAGACTGCATCCTCATAAAGCAGGCTGTGTTCAATAGCTGCTCTGTTCTAGATGAGAACGGATTCCAGCAGGGATCCAACAGCTCCTGATCCTGTCTGTACAAAGGTGCAGATCCCCAGGAACGTGAGAAATGGATGTGCTGGTCAGACACTGGACAACTTGTGTCTAATTCAGATCCAAAACTGCATTCTTAACCTTCACGGAAAACATTATAGATGTTGCTTTTCAGATCCTTTGCTTGGTGAGATGAATCCAAAACACTGGAAAATCCAAGGTTGGAAATCTGGGCTGGATGCCCATCATTTCTCATGGGAGATTTTGTAGCTTTTACTACTTCAGATATTTAGAGGCCCAATGGTCAGAGCCCAGAGCAGCAGCACTTCCACTCTTGGGAAAGGCTTTGGGAAATCTTTGGGGGAAAACACAGAGGTGAATCATCAGAGTGAACCCACATTGCACTAAATTCCAGATATAAATTTGGAGCTGCTTCATGGGATTCAGGGGGATTAGAATTTTATTTTTCTTATTTATTGTGGCAACACCTTGGAGTTTTGGTCAAGGGTCAGAGCCTACTGTGCCAAGAGCTGGATGAAACCTTGTACAAAAAGTTCTTCAAAGACAATCCCAAAACCTGTGGGTTTCAGTATCACAACTCCAGCTTTAAAAGTCACCCCTAAGAGCAGAATTCAGCTCCTCACACAGTCCAAAACTTGCATAATTTTCAAATGTTAACCTGCTAATCTTCACTGTGTAATATATTTAGCCATTCTGCTGACATCTGTACACATTTTACTGGCTAATGGGTAGAAGAAATCAGGTTTTCTTTTTAATAGCACAGCAGTCCTTCTCTGCCTAATCTCCTCCTTCAGCTCCAAACTGAAAGCTAATCAGATTGCAGATCCCACTGGGCACACTCTGTGTTTTTTTAATACATTAGGAAACCTCTATCACTATCACTGGAAAACTTAAAAAACCATTTAAAAACAAAAAAGAGGAATAAATGAAAATGTTATGAACCTGGAAATGTTAATTAAGGCATTTTCAAAGAAAAGGCTTTTGATTCTGAATAAAATGCCATGTCACTTTTTAAGAGTTAAGATTTTTCCCTCAAAAAAAGGTTCAACAAAGAATTCAGAATCATTAAAAAAATTAAGCCATATAAATGCACTCTATGAAGTTCTGCTGTAAACTGTTACAGGCAAGCTGAGTGTCAAATAAAGGCCTGGCAGAATATTTTTATTGATGTCCCTTTGTCAGGATATCACCTTTGATCTTTTATAGGCCTCTCTCACCCTCATGGACAATGCAACAGAGAATAATTCAACCTCCTTCTTATCATCACTATTTTTATTCTTCTTAGAGGGGTTTTCTCTGATAATTCACACATACACAAACTCCTGCACACCCTTCCCTGGCAGAGTGGATGTGGGGGAATCAGTGATTCAGCAAATTTTGGGTGAGAGCCTCCTGATCAGTGAGTGCCACATCCTCGCCAGGCTGGGGAACACGGAAAAATATCCAGATAAAATATGATAAAATAAAATAATGGCCAGACAAACAATCACAGCAGAATCAGCAAACAAAACAGCAGCATCAGAATAATTTGCTCATTGCAGGTGTGGCATTGGCAGGGTATTAACCAGAATATTTTCCTCTTCCACAGCCTGTGATCAGGGCACTGTTACAACCTGTGGTAGAGAGGAGCTGCTCCCTGTGATACTTCATTTTTTTGGTTAGCTTGGGGTAGTAATGAACAAGTCACAGCCAAGTGAATTAATCTCCCTGGCTCTCCAGAAATGAAACTTCATGTACAGCAATTTGGCTTTCATTGCTTTTTCACTGTGCCCTTTCTCTAAGATTCTTCATAAAAAAGTAAAATTAAATTAAAACCAGTGGAAAGCGTGTTTTAACCACTCTGAAAATGCTCGTAGATTTTCCATTAGGCACACACACGCATTCCAGCAGCATGGACAATTAGGAGGCTGTGGTAAGAACATTGCACATGATTCAGTTTTCAAAACAGATCCCGTGGGTTAAATTGATCTCCCCTGGCTATGGGGGGTCCATGGCAAACTGGGATTTATGGCAACACCAGCAGGAGCAGCCAGAATTCCTCTCAGCACCAAGAAATGCCCAGGAGGAGCAACCAGCAGGAACTCCTGATCTGGCCACACTTGAGACACTTCCAAAAGCCCTAAAGACTTTTGTTTCTTATGCCCAACCTCTTCTTTGGTAATTTTGTGATTTTTTTTTTTTATTTCCATTTCATTTCTTACTCTGCTATTTCCTGGAATATTTAATTATCCCCCACTTAACAGCTCATTTAAGCCCCCACTCACCTGTGAGCAGGTGAATTATCCTGTTAAGCACAGACTAAATTCCAGTTGTTTGAATGTACATTTATTTAAGCCCTGACCACCACAGAACAGGAAATGTATATCTTAATAGTTAGATAGATCAATTAACCCTCATTAAACCAGTTGGTGCTTCATCAACATAAACCAAATATAATAAATCTCTCCAGAGCCCCACTCTATATTGAGTAGATGCCAATTAATTAAAAACGTGGTATTAGCAGTTTACCAATGATGGCATAAATATGTATCTATTACATCACTGCTAATCTCTGTAAATATGTTTTTAATAAGCTCGTGGTATTCAGTCAGCATACAATAACTGTCTCATTAAGCTTAAATTAAATGCATGGTTAAGCATATTAAAAACACTTAATTTAATGCATTGCCAACATTCTTCATAACAGTTTCCAATGTGGTTATAGTTTCTCAGGATTTTAGGAATTCTGGCAAAACTGGTGGCCCTGTGACTTTCTCCTCAGTATTTATTAAGATTCTGAGTTATTTAATGCTGTAATTTTATAAATACAGAGCCACTCAATCTGTGTAAAGGAGAGTGGGTTTTATTAAAGGCAAGTATTCTCATGTGCCAAAGCTCTGAGCAGATAAAATATTTTTAAAAAAAATAAAACAGAGGCTTTAATAATAAAACAAAAAAAAAAAAGGGAAAAGGCCTCTGTTGGAATAACAATAAAGAGAACGTTGCCCTCCATGATTTTTCATTTATGGATAGCTGGAGACATTAATATATTTGCCTATGGCTCGTGCATTGCTGTTCCAGCAAGGAGAGGGGATTTACAGCCCCGGGCCTGGGTGCTGCCCCAGCCGCCGGCGCGGCTCCCATGGATCCGTGGGGAAAGCCCCGCTCAGAACCTGGGACCCAGGAATGTTGGGCTTTGTGTACCCAGCAAAGCAATGGCCAGCCAGGGACAGCCACAGCTGAAATTTTACTGCTCTCTAAGTTCCCTCGGTAGCTGATTATATCACAGAAGTTATTTAAAACACACATTAAATGCCAGCGAAATCAAGAGTTTCCGTGAGTTTTTTTCCCAAGCAATGAAATTCGGGACAAACACTCTACTATGCATGGAGATCACCACCTGGAGAACAGAACTCTTCATTTCACACCCTGTCTTTCCAAATGGAACTCGAATGAAGTCGTGTGTTTTATTCATTTTATTATTTCCTGGGCTATTTATATTGGCATTTAGAAAACATACGGCAGAAAATTCAAATTTACAGCAAAGCTCTGCACTCCTGTACTGCCATCCATGTAATGAGCTCCAAAGGCTTTATGAACTTGGCTGCACTTAAGCCTTATATTCCACACTGGACACTTCATAATAACGTAGGAATAAATAGCACCAGGAACAATCCTCAGGGTGACTCTCAGAGGTGCTGAAAATGAGGGACAGGAAAGTTACATGTGTTAGGAAAGCTCTGTCAGTTTGGTGTTTCCAACCAGCACCAGTAGGAGATGCAGCACTTCTCACCCCAGAAAATCAGGGCCCATAAGAGGTTTTCCCATAGTTTTTTCTGATGTTTGTGAGAAGGGGAGGTCTGAGGTTTCTCTGTCTGGGCTTTTCTCCTGAGGACGTCCTTGGTGCCATCAAAGCTAGATGTCCATGGACTCCTCCTACTGAAGAGATCATCACAAACCCCTGGGTGGAGTTTCTCACCCACAGCCTGTATTTGCTTTTCAGTTTTGAACTTGTAGCATTTCACCTTTTTCTTCACTGATACAGCACAAAATTGCAAAATCTGCTTCCCTGCCATGTGCTTCCTGTTCTCAGCTCAGGCTCCACTGACATGGTCTGTGAAGTTCATGAACCCCTGCAGAGTCTACACAGACTTGGACTGATTCCTGCTCTATTACAGGAGTCTGAGCAAGCCAAATTTTCTGTGAGTTTAATTTTCATTAATTGTGTACACCTCAGTCCAACTGAACCCAGCTGGATATTCTACTCCTTCTGACTCCATTGTCTCATTATTCTTTAAACCAGCAAAACCCAGTATCTTTAAGGAGGATAATGAAGTCAATGGGATGGTGGATGGACAGGCAGATATCTGGGAAAAAACCACTTGAGATATGAGGCTTCTTACTAGGATCAATTATTTCTGACAATTTGTATTATTCAGATAGCACAGATTAGGGTTTCAGTTCAATACTGGAAGGTTGGCCTTCTGCTCTTTGTGACAAACTACCAGAGAAGAAACAAGAAAAATTATTAGGTAAGTACAGTCAAAACAGAAATGGGAAATGTTATAAAAAAACAGGAGATGGAATGTGTTGTGTTTGCACCTCTTCAGCTCTGTTACAGGCACTGCACCAAAATCCCCTGGCTTTGCCCTGGGAGTTTCCCTGCTCAGGGAAGTCACTGGTGCTCAGGGAAGGAAGAAAGATGAGTCCCAGTGCTGGGCCTGTGGCTTTGATTCCCACCCAATCCAAAGGCTGAATTGGAATCAGTGGATTCTCAGTTGCAGCAGTAGATTTGGCAAATCCCTCTAAAATCCTTGTGTATCTCTTGTACCTGGAGCGGCCATCCTGGTTTCCAAAATCAGGATCAGCTCAGGGAAGCTGGGGGAAGGGAATGTCAACAGCATCCCCACTTCTGTATATATTGTTTTTGTAAACCTGAGGTGCAAATTGTTTGTAGAATCTCAATTACACCCCTTATAATATTGTCATGTGCAATCAGCTCACTATGAAAACAGGGCTTTCAAAGGGTAAGAAAATCATTTGAACTTGTGATCTACAATGGATTTGAATATTCAGATGAGGTCACTGGTCAGAGCAGGGGTGACAGCTCTGGTCAATAAACAGGTTCAGTGAGACAAAATCTTTTTGTCTGTGTGGGAATAGCCTGAAGAGGAGAGGTCCTCAGGAGGGATCAGGGAGATTAAATTGAGCTGGGTCACCACTTTATTTGCAGGATGCTCAGGGGTGATGGGAGCCTTTGGTGTGGCCACCAGGCCAGGCTGCTGATCCTGCTGACAGTGTCACTGCAGTGCCACCAGGTCAGATGTTCTGCTTTGCTGTCTGTGGCAGAGCCATGGCTTGTTTGGCTTCCTGCTGATTGACTCCTGACAGGCTACAAGCAGCCTTGAACAAAGTCAACTAGCACAAGAAAGACAAGTGGTTCTAATGTCCCCAATTCCTGTGACATCTCTCTAAGGAGCCTGATAATCAGGAAAAGCTGAGACGTGGCTCCTGGCAGTGATGGCTGAGCACTCAAAAATAGGGCACCTACTGACAATATTTTAACACCCTGGCTTTCCTTTCAACATCAGTGAAGGATTTGCCTCCTAATTAACCACAACCCTGAGCACTGCTGGAAATCCACGTGTGAGCACGAGCAGTACAGTTAAGATCACACTTAAGAAGCTAAGGATGATTAACCTTTGCCTAGGTTATAAAATGCCCCATTTACGAACTGTTGCTACTGAATATATCAGCTGGATATCAATTGGATTATTGAGTGAGAAGTTATACTTGATGTTTGGGATGATGATCTATGTATGGTTACAAACTGTTTATGAGAAGTGGGAAAGCCAATAAAAGATTAATGCAGATTTAAATGGATTTTTCCCTCTTTGCCTTTTCCTGGGTTAATTCATGCAGATGGAAGGCAGCTCTCATCCACCTTAGGCAGGTGCCACCTTTGGGGTTGCACTAAGACACATCCTGCTGCTGTTATCCATCAAATTACACTGGACCCAAGTGCTGACATTTAGTTTTCAATCTGCATTTCCACAAGTCCTTTGTTTTTACAAGTTCAGGATAAACTTTCCCGAGAGCTACTGAGAACAGGTTTTCACCCTGAATTCAGCTTCCTCCACAGGCACTAACTAAAGACAGAATCCTTGATTTTCTGAGGCCAAGCTGTGCCTTCAGCCTGTAAACCTTTGTTTCAGTGCAGCTTGAACAGGCACATATTCACCTGCCGGAGGTGTTAGACTTCAGATAACAGGGAAATTTTACTTTTGGGCTAAAAGTTCCTTTTTAATGGATTGGGAGCCCAATCTTGACCGTGTCACTGACCTTAAGGAACTTGTGCAGTGCGAGCTGCACTTGTGTTTTTCCTCACAACATTTTTGTGCCTAGGGGAAGATCCTCCTACTTTGTGTTTGTCCCCAGGGATTCTATTTCATAGCAGAACTAATTCCCCTCAGTAAAAACAAAACCAAACACCCCCAAAAAAAAAAACCAAAAAACCAAAAAAACCCAAAAAAACCCCCAAAAAAAAAAAACCCCAAAAAAACCCAAAAAAAAACCACCAAAAAAACAAACCAGGATAATGATGGCACTGTGATGCTCAGGTGAGATTTCCAGTTCTCCCAAAATCCAAGAAGGGTTCTGAGAAGGGAAATTTTGGTTCAAACCCATCCCTGCTAATATGTAGAGCCTTAAAGCCTAAAGACAAGACAGCCTTCTTTCAAATTTACAACAGCCTGTGTTTAAAAACCTGACAAGCCCAAAATGGGCTCTCCATAAACTATAGTGGCACAATTCTTGCAGCTGTAATGTAGGTTGTGTCAGCATTTCCATTATACTCTACACTGCTATTTTTCAGGGGTTTAGATCCTGGCTATAAAAATCCACCTGGGCTGGAGAGTTGGCAAGTTGGAATTTCAGCAGGGGAATTAATTTTTTCGACTAAATTTGAAAAATAAATTCCATTCGAATTCTATACAGCCCAGACAAGCTGTGTTTGAGGATGCTCCTGTTTTCCACGGTTCCATTAATATTTTTCAAATTTCATCAGGATTTTTACCACCTGTTTTACAGCTCAGTAAGTAGATTCATTTTGGCTGGAATGCCACCCCACCTCTGGAGTTTCACAGCTAAAATTATTCAGGTCCCATTCTACTTACATATATATATATAAATATTTTTTAAAACTGGTGGTTTTTTTATGGCGTGTCCTTGCTTCTGTGCTTTCCTCAAATGTCTGTCTCTGGAATTGCAATATTTCCCATAATTTCCCATTTTTTGTCCCATTGTTTGCACACACAGACAGTGAAACTTCTCCCCATAGCCTGCGGTTGTCAGATCCCTCCAAGGATCTGCTAAAATCCATTTTTCCAGCACCTCTGGATTTGCTGCCATTTGTGTGTCTAACTGCAAGTGTTTGGGAGTCCTCGCCATTTTATTTTCCTGGAAGATTTCTGGAAAATATTCCAAACCAGGACCCACACAAGCATCATGTAGTAGTGCCATGTAATACCTTTTCTTTTTTTTCAAGCTGCAAGGGTGAGCAAGAGGCTAAAATCAGAAAACAGGGAACAGGAAATAGAGATGAGGAAAACTCTCAAATTCACTGGTGATTTCAGGCAAGGTAATGCCCAGAGTGTGTTATATTTATTTTCCACTAATGATCCTTAGAGAGTGTGAAATTGCCATGACTATAAGGATGGGGCAGTAGTCTTAATTTTCCCCCTTTTACTTTGCAGGGACTGGTTAAGATGAATCAGAAACACTAAAATCAAGGTTCATAAATAACAAGCTATTAAATTTCATTTTGAATCTTTTTTATTTTATTGATGCCCCTCTTCCTCAGTGCTTTATCAGACACGGATGGAGGGAACACAATACAAACACACAGAATAAAGTCATCCCTTTTGATAAAAAAGGCCACATTTCACAACTAATCACAACTATTGACCATTCACAGATTAATAATTTGGAAAAATTCCTGGATTCCCAGTGGAATGTCCAAGCAGCCTCTTGGCAGAGCTGTGATCTTGATGCCTCACTACACCTCTAAATCCCGCCCTTCAATCTGAGAACAACAAAGACGCTCCATTCCCACCTTCCACTAGATTAATATTTGGGCTTGATTTTGGCACCACCACCATTAGGATATTTCATTTAGATAAAGGATCTAAATCCCCTTTTCCCTTCAGCAGCCCTCAGTAACTCCCAGCAGTGCTGCAGGTGTGGAAGTGAAGGATTACTCGGTGGAACTCCTGCTGCCGAGGTCTCCACTGAGCCCTGGCACAATTAAATTTGCTGTGCAAGGTCAGGATTTTGTCTCCAAGGCTAGAAGAGACGAGTCAGCAGAAACTCTTCCAGGCTCTGCTAGCTGGCCATGGAGAACAGCAAGGGAAGTGCTCAGAATAATGAGCTCCTCAAAGCCTGGGATAGTTTATATCTGATTCATCAGGCAGTCAAAATGCAGCTCCACAGCCAAGGAACACATTTTTTTTGGAAGGGATCTACTCGGAGGAAGGATTGGTCTCCTGTGTGGCCACAGACCTTTGGCCAGCGTGCTCGGGCTGCCCTCAGAACAGGCAACCTCAGGGTGGGGTTTATTTCAATTCTTCCCAGACCACAGCCCCAGGAGTGCTTGTGCTGCTGGGCAGTGGGACCTTCTGTCCCTCAGTGCCACTCTGAATTTAGGGGAGTCTTCCACAGCTGAATTAACCCCTTGCTCAGCCTGCTCTCCTCACTTTGCTCCCACCTGGACTCTTGGGATTTCACACTACTTGTAACCAAAGGAAATCTGCCCATCTTTCACCTTGAATTTCCAAGCAAGACCACAAACTATGTAAATGAACACCCTTCCTCTGTCTGCTCTGCTGTCTGTATAGATTTTCCAGCACCATAGCTATATTCCATAGAGCTGCATCTCCGTTCACTTGGAACGGATGGAAAAACCTTTCCCATTAATGGGTTTCACTATGTTGGAGACTTACAGTGCAATAAAGCTGCATTTCTGTTACTCTAACAAAGTCTAAGCCAGAATTTACATAGAAGGGTGGTGGAAAAGCATTTAGATGATGGGAGAGGAGAAAGTTAGGCTGGACAGGATGGCAGCAGGGTATGAAAGTGATAAATAGAGAGTGGGGAAGGCACAGGGAACATGGGCAGGTTATTACTGACAGGAGGGCAGGCAGCAGAGAAGAAATGAACTGGAGTTTTTACTTGATCCCAACTTCTCCAAAGTGTCTTTATACACAGGGCTGGACTGCAGATTCTTTCTGTGTTTCAGAAGGAAAGTTAAGATGCTGTAGGATATAAATGGGTGGAAAAGCCATTGGGGAGCTGGAAGTTAACCCACCCACCCACCTGGAGAGAGAAGGTAGGGGAGGAAAACAGGGCGGGAATGCAAAGGCAGAGCTGAGAGGGACTGCCCTCACCTGGAGCTGCTCCCACAGCCTTGTGTTTATAGCCAGGACAACAACAGGAATTTTTAACACTCGGGGTAACTCAGTGCCTTGCTGAGGAGATTCTCACTCCCCAGAGACCCCACATTAATGGGGTCATGAGGGTAACAAGACCCTTTGCCACAAGAACCTGCTCTGCACAGAGGGATTCCTGCCTGAAAGTGTCGCTGCCATGGGCAAAGCTGTGTGGAAAGGGACACCAGGGCTGCTGATGCCATGGAAACCAGACAGGAGCTACAAAGTCCAAAGGTGCCAGAGGGAGATTAGAGAAGTCACAGCCTTGCAAACAACTCCCCTTTCTCCCGACAGCAGATGGCAAGAGGTCGTGGTGCAAGGCTCCCCTTGCCCTCGGAGCAGCCAAGATGAAGAGGAGCAAAGAGCTCCGAGCTGATCACACAGACAAGTTCCAGCAGTGCTTTGGGTGATGGAAATCACTCCAGACAGGGGGTGAAAAGCAGCAGCTGGTGCTTGGGGCCAGCCCTGCTGATCTGTGAGTGAAAGAGCAAACTGCCCAGCACCACAGGTCTGTTGGCCCTCACATGAAAAAAACCCAACCTAAAAAACTCCAAGAAGAAAACTTCAGGGAGTTTTGAAGAATTTCTTCAAGCTATATAACAGGTGAACGAAGGGAAGCATTGCTAACTTGGCATTTTGCAAAGGATGTTTTTCCTAAAGCAAAAAATCCCCAATTATTGCCAAGTGAATACTTCAAAAGTAGCAACTTACTCATCATCCCGCACCATTTTGCTGTTGAGAGGTTGTTCAATGGAACTCGTGTCTGCACACAAACATAACCATTACTCCTAATTTCTATCACCCATTGTTAGCTAATCACTGTAGGCCAGCAGATCTTTTCTGTACTGGTGTAATGATTTGGGATAACTCTACATCCTGATTGTCATTCTTTGCCACTCCAGAGCCTTCTTATGGCAAAGGAAATCTTGGAAAGCAGACATGGAGAGCCTGAGAACTGCCCTGCACCCAGCCATCAGTGGGTTCCATTGTGTGGCCACCCAGGAGCTCCCAGAATGTAAAAAGCACCTCCAAAGGGCACTGCTGGCATTTCAGGGCTACTCAAAGTGTCATAAACTGACTCTGCAGCTGCCATGTCCCTGCTGGAAGGCAGGACCTGCTCTGCTGCAGTCATTGCCCTCACCCCACCCTGTGATCACCAAGATCTGCTGACAGCACACCTGCAACACTTCCCTGCTGCCAGCAGGAAGATGTCACTTCATTCTCTTTGTGCCTGTTTTTCCCTTTTTAAAAGTTGGGGGGTTTTTTTTGTTTTTGTTTTTGGTTTTTTTTTTTTTTAATTAACCAACACTGCATGGAAAAGCCCCAGTGCTTCTTCCACCCTCACATGGAAAGAGGTTCAACAGGCCCAGGTTAGAGGCTGAATTTCCCTGAAGTCTCAGGTGCTCCGGCACTGGGTGCAGCCTCTCCAATTCCCAACAGCTGTTTCCAGCTACCTCTGGCTCTTCCCACGTGGGATTACAGCCTGGTTTCCATGTTTCTCTCCCTGGGAATATTAATTTCAAAGAAGGCTTATGCAGCTCAGCGTTAGGCCAGGAACACTGGTCAGAAATTGCAGCTCAAGGATTCCTGCTATTTTATAGCATTTTCTTTCCCCCTGAAACACAAGTGGATGTTGGAGCCAGCGGCAGCAGAGACCATCATCCACCACATTTGTCACCAAGCTTGATAGATAGTATTCCCAAGCCAATGCCATAAATGCTGTTTGGAAATTGCAAAGCCAGGCTGCTGCTGCTGCTGGTCTGGCCAAAAAGAATTAATTTATAATCATGAATATAAATTTCATAGATAGTATTATTGTCATTCTGCCTTTGAGTTATAGGACATATGGGGAGTGGCTTGTGGAGCAGAAGCAGTGTCACCATAATTCAGTGTAATTCCGTTGACGATCATTCGATCCGTCACACAGCCATAAATCAATCAATTCCCTGCATTAAAGGGACAGACCTCACCTCTCAGAAACTGGGGGAAAAGGAGAGGGGTTCAGGTGCTCCTGGTTGTACTGACTAAGGCTGGGTTTGTGGCAGAAACAGCCCCACTTCATGGAAGGATCTGCACTGTACTCTCATCAACCGAATGATGTTTTCCCATGTGACTCCACGCAGGTTTTTTAAAAAATCCCACATCATTCATCCAGCTCCATCTTCCATCTCCCTGCCCTCTGCTGCACATTAAATTACTGGACTTCCTAAATGAATGATAGTTGACAAACTACAGTAAACTTCCTGTCCTGACTGAAATGACATTAATTCAACCAGAGCCCAATATATTCAAAGGTCTCTGAAATGCCATGAATTAGGGAGCAGATCTTTTCCATTAATGTGTCCCAGTCCCTCCCAAAGGCTACTGGCCTCGGGGAAAAATAAAAGCCAGCAGAGCCTCAGTGCCACAGAGCAGGAATGTAATGGCTTTGTGAGCACACTGCTGGGAAGGGAAGTGCAGGATGCTCAGGAAGAGCCCCCACAACCATGGAGAGGCATTTTGGGAAGCAGAGTTAGAGGGTTAAGCAACCCTATTGTTCCCCTAATGAAAAAACATGATTATTCATGGGAGAGCCACACTGTGTGGTTTGCCAATTACCCAATCAAGGGCCATGCTCGCTCAGCCATGAGTGAGGGCAGTACCCATAATATTTTATTGCTATTAAGCCTCAACTTTGCATGTTTTTATATAGACTATAGGGTGTTTAATAGCCATGCAAAGCCATGACTTCCTTGCATACATTACAGCTGGGCAGAGGAGGATAAATCCTACCCGTGCTGACCCTTCCTGCACAATGGAAAATGTGCAGCTGTGCAAAATTGGGACACTTGGAGTTGGACAAATGGGTCTTGTGTGCAAGATCTCATCTGTTCTGTGAAAATGTTTAAAAAGTTCTGCAGGAGGCTGTCACGGAGCTGAGAGCAGGAACAGAAAATTTGGGTTGAAATAAAGATGTAGGTTTTTAAAACCAGGAGGGGAAATGACATTTTTAAGTGTCCAGAAAAGTAAACAGTAATCCAAAATGGTGAAGAGGATGCGATGCCTTTGGCAGAAGGAGATTTAAATACATTCCCATGGTTTAGTGTCATCCATTCAGCTTTATAATTTCAGGGAATAGTTTTTGGGATACTGATATCCTCAGAGACAGGGTCCAGCTACTTTCCCTGTGGATCAGGGAAGTGTCTGTGTGTTCTGAGCTCCCCACCTGGATCAGCCTCATGTGAGGAGAGGACACATTCCCAGTGGGAACCTGAATCAGCTAACTCTGATACCTGGAACTGTTCCAGCTGGTGCATTCACCAGTAGCTTTACACATGAAATTGGGCTGGTACCTATTTATTTATACTCTGGTATAATTGTGCATATTTACATTTGTTAATTATTCTGTTTCCATGAAATATCTTTGGTTTGAGCTCTGTCTTCCTCTTTGAGAATGAGACAATTACAATCCTTGACTCCCCTGGAATGCCTGATTTTTCTGCTCCTTCACAAAGTGGATCCATTCACTGGTGTCAACTATTTTTTGACTTTGATAAAAATGTATTGAAAGTCAAGATCATCTCTTAATAGTTCACATTTCTATTTAATAACCTGCTGCAATGTCAAAAGATACAACCATCAGATTGCAGTTCCAAGAAGTATTATGCACTGCCATCCTATCTATTGATGCACATCAGACATGTCCATGTTATTCCATATTCTGTCCTTTCCAAAGGAAGGCTAAAGGAGACAGAGGGTGCAGATCTTGTTAGGTGCAGCCTCTGACACTTTCACTATCAATTGTCTTTTGCTAGCACTGATCATCACCTCAATTATCTGCTGTCCAGCCTACCTGATAGGTTTTTGCAAACTATAACTCTTCTGTCGATGAACATGGAATAATGACAGCTCGGGGCAGATGGACGGAATACAAAAGAGATAAACCCAAAATGTGAGGCACAAACACGTGCAAACATCCCCCTGTGCCTCCAAATTGATCAAACAATCACACATATCTGTTGTTCTCTTGAAATCCACATTAAAATATGCAGCCAGAAAGGGCTGAGTTAAATGTGCCCTGCATGGGTCTATTTTCTTTTCCTCTTTTATTTCACTCCCAAGCCAGGTATATGAGCAAAAAGTCCTGAAATACACAGGATACAGTACCAAATCCCACATTTTAAAATAATGTTTGTCAACTCATTCAGAAACTGTTATTGTATGCTTAAATAACAGGAAAAGAAAGCTGGTTTGTAAAAGTCTGTTTGGCCTCATATTAATTTAAAGCATTTTTAAAATAATTCCAATACCACAAGCTTGAGCCAAGGACTGAAAAAATCAAACAAAAACTTGTAGGCAGTGAGCTGCTGCTGGAGCTGTAGATTTTCCCCAATTCAATATTCCCCACAACAGGAGGAAATGGATTTTAGTGCAATATTAATTGAAGTTTTGCCAGTATAAGGTTCATGAGGTTAATTTGAAAAGAATACATTACCAATATATTTATAGCATTTAAATAAATTAGGATTGCACTTCACACATCCATAACAGTTGTTAAATAATATTTTTATTCTATGTAAATTCTATCCATTCATCTCTGTTGTATAACAAATGACCATAATTATGGTGCTTCATTGGTAGGAAGGTCATTGGTAATCTTGCAATTTCTCATTGGTGTAAAAGAGAAAACAGAAATGTTTGTGATGAATGTATTCAACCTTTTGCATACTTTGGTGCTTGGGACTGTGCATTAAAATGCAGCAAGAAATTAAGTTCTTCCCTTACACAGCATTTTCAGTCTGATGTTGTTGATTTGTTCTAACTACGGCATTTGCAATGCTTTTGCAGAGGCTTTTTCCTGTATATTTTTTATTTGTTTTCTTAGAAGCTAAAAAGGTTCAAACATTCACAACATTCCCCAACTTGCCAAAGAAAACCCCACCAGAGCCAGACATCACAAACTCAAAGATCCAATCTTTGCTTTTTTAACTTGCAGCTCATCAATCTTGGATTATTGAAAATTAATCAAATTAATGCTTCAAACCAAGTTGTAAAGAATCCTTGAATAGAAGTGAGAACACAGATTATTACTGGAAGCCTCTGAATTGAGATTACTGAGCTAAATGCGTAAATTGGGATTATTTTTTTTCCTAGTTCAGTCTTAATTTTTTACAGATATTTGATGCTTACTTCCAAAAATGCAGGAATCCATGTTTTCTGAGAATATATTTAGGAAGATGCATTTCCAGGCTCTAAAACTCTGTTACGAAATTCTTCTGTATAACTTATTAAAATATACAATATATTGTCTAATTCAACCCCAAACTTTTATAATTCTCCAAGTATAAACACCCATTCTGGTTTCTAGTGGAACATACAATAATGGCATGGATTTTACAGGCAGGAAATGAAGAAGGAATATGGGTTGTTAATTCAGAGAGAGGAAAAGAGAGAAGGAAAATAGAGAAGGAAGGGCGGCCTGTACCTGGGGTATCACTGCAAACACTGATGCTGGAAAGCTCCTCAGAACAGGGATTCATGCACTGGGAATTCTTTTTAATGAAGCTTGATTTAATCCCATTATTCTAATAAAGAGTAATCAATTGGCAGAAAATCTGAAGGTCTAGTTCAGCTCTGATTGGAGTCGGGTTGTTTTTAAGACAGGGGATACAATGGAGAAGAAGTGAGTTAATCAGCTTTTGGTCCACTAATCCCCACTTCCTGCAGTGAGTTGGAGTTTTGAAGGAGGGCAATTTGGAAGCTGTCTTAGCATAAATCTCCAGCAAGTCCGTGGCTGTCTGGGGGGAACAAGCCCCTCAGCATTCACCAAGACACGCTTCAAGGAGATTCTACTCTTAATCCAATTTACTCAGCCGAATAAGTCCCACTGCTTCAGCTTGCCAACAAATTAAAATCCAGCTTCATAAAAACACCTTGAATTTGGAAGGTATTGGCTGGCCTGCTAGACTTGAAACTTCATTTATTCTGGCTAACTTCTCAATTATCTTCCCAGCAGTGGAGATGTGTAAAAGTGCAAAAATCAATAGGATTCTATTCCCTTTCTATTGGAAAGCGAAAAATTAATGAGATAGGACACTCTCTTAATCAGAAATAAATGTTTTAATTCAGATAATGACATAGTTTTCCCTCGCTGAAGGATGACAAATGCTGGGCTGCACCCCCAGCAGAAGCAGTTTCAATTTTATTGTAAATATAAAAGGTATTGATCGGTGAGATGCACAAACCCTATTGCTTACAAAAGCCATTCAGGGGGACTGGGAAAACTATTAAGCACTGGGTCAGAAATCAATAAACAACACTGAAATGTAGCAGAGGTCGCCCTAAGGCTTCGTGGCATCTTAGAAAGCCAAGTGGCAGAAATAGTGACAGAAATGTCTCTTGTGGAGCAATGTTAGGGATGAAGGGGTCACGCCTTTAATCTCTTTGGGGCTTTGACAGCTCTGTGGCACAGAACTGATGCAGTCTTTCCTGGCTGCCTTTGATTTAAATACATGCTGATTCATCCCACAGCCCAGTGCAATGATTGTTTGGGGAAGTGCAAATAGATTGGCTCGGGGAATATTGCAGGAGGATTTTGATCCAGCTCTGCTTATGTAAACGGGGTTTTTAATTGGAGTGTGGCTTGCCCGCTCTGGAAAAACGTGGATGAAAAAAAGCACAAAGGACTCTCTGAAATCAGGATCTTCCAGCATGCATTTTTGAGACACAAATTTAAAGAGGTGAGATTTAGAGATATAAATAATAATTTTAAAAATAGGAGAGTTGCACCATAAAAGTGATCGAATATGACATTATTTGGAGCAGTACAACAAACAGCTTCAGTTTTCCTTTCTTCTTAAAAGATGCTTCCGCTACAAAAGGTGACTTTCTGTGCCAAAAATCACTCCTCATGCCTGAGCAAATCCCAATCACCCCAAGTCCTTGCTCCCTGCTCTTTAGTTTGAAAGCACCAGGTCTGAGCCCAATCTGGATCTCTTCAAATCCCCCAAAGGAGCCCATTCAGCTGCTGCTCTATAAACCAAAGCACCCGGAATGAAGAGAAAGAGCAGGCAAAGAGCTCTGTCCCCCGAGGTGGCAGCTGATTTTCCACAGAAGACATTGATTTGAAGGGCTTAAAGCAGAGTATTGAAACTTTTAACAACATCATTCCCGAAGTGGAGCCAGAGCCAAAAAAAAAAAATAAATAAAATAAATAAAAGCGAGCGACTGTACCTTGTGCTCCGGGAAATGCAGCTTCCCCCCTGACATGGGTATGATTATAAGATTGGTTAGGGTCAGGTTACCCATCAGTAGGTGAAGTGTTCAGGTGCTGAGGATTTCAGTTCCATCTCACCTCAGATATTATGTCAGCTCTGTGTCATTTTCATCCCGGGGAATGATTTGAGGGCTTGCCGTGTCCCCTGTTATTGCGGTCACTTGACCTCAGATGTAACTTCTGTTTAATCCCAGCATTTTAACAAAGCCTGGGAGTAGCACACACACCACGAGCCACCACTTGACCTTTCCCAGCCTGCAAGATGCCAATTGGCTCCGGCCTTGGATTCCACTGCCCCCTCCATTTGCAACAAATGAATGTTAAGGCCTCAATGAATTGACTCACATTTGAAGTTATATTTTCTCATTGCCACAAGCGTTTTAAAATTGAATCCCCTTTTTATCTTTAGCCCTGCAATAATGGTATTTTTCCTGTTGCATTTGGGTTGGGAGCATAGAAATGGGTTTGTTCTTAAAAACAATCTTCAGCTCTGTCACGTGCTAATTTTAAGAACATGGTACTGAGGGAGGACATGTAAAGAGCCCAGTGCCTTTGCTCTTTATAAAGGATCACTTGATGTTTCTTAGTAATTAAATTGTTTTCTGTAGTTTTTTAAGCAAGTCTTACTAAATCTGGAAGGTAAGTAGAGAAAACTGTTTCAAACCATACAAAAATTTAAAAGTAAAAACCGTTCAGTCACAGTATAACAGGTTAGAAATACAGTGCCCTCACCTATGCAAATATGTTTTTATCACTCAGCAACTCATTAATGATGGCTCATGTCATATAAATTTGTTACTGGAGGGCGATGTGGCCAGACTCGGTGGCCAGCACAGCCTTTGCACTGTCATTATTCTGATGTGAGCACTGCCCGAGCCAACAGCAATTTTGGGGATGTCCCTCAGAGCTCCTTCTTTTCTAAGAGCACCTTCCCAAGCTGGACAAATCACCCAGGTTGATATTTAGATGCCACCAAAAGACTGATCTGCTCTGCTGGATTTTTCCATGGCTGCTTGGATACAGGAGTGAAAGAAATGTTCGTGAACGAGGAGCTACAGCAAGAGTGAAGCAGTTCTGTGCCAATCAGTAAAACTGGGCTGAGATCAGCAGCCTGATTTTCAAAGGTACAATAATCAGGGTGCTTTGCAAATCAGGTGTGTGAACACGGATTTAGGAGCAGCAGCAAGGATTCTGAGGGATCCACCCTGGAGTGTGGCAGTGGCACCCAGGGCTCCCTCTGGCACATTCCTGGACCACAGCTTTCCATGGTGTTTTACCCAGAAGCAAACTCCAAAACTCTGCAAGGCAAACCAGGGTGCCACAGGTGAAGGAAGCTTCCAAAGTGCTCCTGCTCCAAAAATAAATGCTGCCATAGGTGTAGCCTCTGTTTGCTTTGCCAAGACAACAATGCAGGGATAAAGGACTCCATGGATATTCACCTCTCAGCTTTGTTACTCATATCACTGGGAAGAAATTTAAACCAGAATATGCTGAGGTGGTGAGTGAGGGGTTTTGGGATGAAGTAGCTGCCATACGCAGGAAAAATCTGCACAACCCACCCCAGCCAGTTCCTTTTCCAGCACTCTTCACTAACCAGGAACAAATTCAAACACGGGAGATGATAGGCCCATAACAAATGTCCTCATCTCTGTTACCTTCCTAAAAAGCACTGGATTAAATGAAAGTAATTATCTTTAAAATTAAAACACAAAATGCAGCTCGCTGCCTTGGGAGAGGAAGGCAGAAGATGGCCCAATCTGTCATTCCCAGCAGAGCCTGGCCTCCCTCTCTGCCCTAATGAGAGCTCTGGGTCTCTCCATAATCCATCTTCACATCCCTATTATGCCAGGCCCACCAAGCTCTCATATATGAAACTCTGAAAAATAATGGCTTCAAAACTGGCAGTTTGAGCAGCATGAAAGTTTCCCAAAGACTCAGATTTCCAAGCTGGAATCTGGACTCTAAGGTTCCGAAAAACACACGTTGTTGCATGACCAAGACTAAATGCTGAAAGCTGGACCCAGAGTCTGGGACTTTCTCGAAATACAATCCTGATCAATGCATTTAACAACTGTCCTATGTGAAAATTTATTATTTAACAGTTATTTAACAGAGAAACCAACTGGAGTTTATTATTATTTTGCTCTTCTTATTTTTTATAGAACACACTTAAATCAAAAGCCATTAATCAAAATAATGTGAGGTATAAGGGAGCATGCATAGAACAATGTGGGGCATTCAGTAAACTCCTGCTAAACTGGAGGTCCAAACCACTGTTTCCATACAAAACAGAAAAGACAGATTTGACAAGAGAAATTCTCAATTTTCCAAAAAATAGTGCACATTTGGCTGCAGACAACTCCTCTTCCATGGAGGTGTTCTCAGGCCTCACCAGCCCACACGTGTCACCCTCAAGTCCAGCCTTATTTACGGCACAAGCAATAAAATTTTCTTTACATTTAATGTGATTAAGGATGTCCTTCTCTCATATTAAATGAGAAATTTTACCAGTGGGTTCTGGAAGAAGGACAAATTTAAGCATGAGCCTGGACTGAAATAATTTGCTGAATTAGCACTTAAATCTTTGGTCTTCTTTGAGGCTTTAAGAGCTGTTCTCTGACTGAGCACCAGCTTCACTGGAGAAAACCCAACCATCAGAAATTTAAAGAACATCAGAAGCAGGATTCTTCCACACTGTTTATTCCTCTGTAATTTTCTTTTTGCTTATTTTCAAGTTACAGACCGTCATTCGTTCCAAGAACCATTTATACTTGTTATCCTTTCCATAAACTCTGCTAATTATTTAACTCTGGAGAGGTAACTGTTATGAAGCACTTACTGATATCTTGAGGGTTTAAAATGTAACTGCAGCCTTGATTTGGATTGAGTCAAATGAACGAGCAACATTTCATCTGCTCACTGGGTGGGACACTCAGGAATGGTTTAGATCCTGATTTTCTCAGCTGGAATTTCCTGGATCCCATCCTAATTTCTGCTGGGCACTGGGGATGTGCTGGGGGAGAAGGGAGGTGGCTGCTGAGTGGTGGGAAGGCCTTCAGAGAGCCCAGGACTGCAGCGATGACACAGAAATGTCACCTCCCCTGTGCTCTGCCTCAGTCCTCTGCTGCTCCCCACACTCTGCAGTGCTCTGGGTTTAATGACAGCAGCAGGAACCTCTGCCAGCTCCCTGATCCTGCTCCCAGGAACACTTGGAACACTCTCTGATTTTGTGTCTGGCCCAGGTCAGCCCCATTTACTCTTATTTTTAATAAGCAATATTCCAGTGGCAACTTTAAGTATTTGGACTTTAAATGGGGCCATCCCCTAAGAAAAAATGCTCATTTTATTAATTTATTTTGCAGGAGCTGAAGGCAGGGATCAAACACCCTGAAGGCTAAAGCTGTACTGCTTGCCAAAAGGAGCCTCACTAGCCTGACAACGCCTGCAAACAGGAGAAATTCTCTCTGAAAAAGAAACTCCAGTGAAAACATGGGTTTGGGTGTCCTTGACATTTATAATTTACAAGGGGATGATTATTAGCAACAATATCCACACTCACTTAAAGACTGAAATAGTAAATGTCACTTTATGCTATCCCTACCTGGATGTGATGCCAGCAGACATC
>WEKY01019246.1:119720-194720 GCA_013390045.1 Picathartes gymnocephalus | reverse complement strand
ACCTTCAACATTTGTCAACCTGTTCATTACAGTGGTGAATTTGACACATCAGAAATGTCCTTTTGACAGGAAAGTTTATACTGGAATGAAAACTGAAGCAAAAGAAAGAAAAACCAAAGAAAGATGAAAGTGTAATTTATATTCCGGGATTTGTAATAGTGCTCTTGTCTTTAAGGCAGGATATATGTCACCTCTTTAGGAAGGGGAGAGGTGGCTTGGGGGAGCCTCGGGGCTCTAATGGGGCTGAGCAGGTGCTGGAGCCGGGCTCATTTCACAACTCAGTGGGGCCTCCAGACACGGAGCCGCAGTGGCCGGAGCCAGAGCGGGACGGGCCCTGCTGGCCCCGCACGGTTCAGCTCAAAGGGATCGGGGCCTTTTTGTGCTCCTGATGCAAAACCCGGGGTTAATCGATAACCCAGCTCAGCCTTTCAAGGCCCCCGTTTGATCCTGTTGCGTTTTGGCCCCATTGTAAATTCAAATTTATCGCCCGATAAGAACGAGGTGTTCAAATGAAATCACATCGTGTAGTTTGCTGGTGTGCACAGGGTGAGGGGAGAGAAGATTTCCCCCATGAAGCCCCTTCAAAATTAATCAACAGGAAATGCAAAAATTCCTCATGCAAAAACTCAATGCAAACACTCCACTGTCTTCGTGGAGAAAAAGGGATGAACACAAGATCAAACTAAAATGTCTTATCATTAATAAATAAATGTATATTTATGCATTAAGTGTATCTGTCAACATTTCTGCATACTGTGAGCTGGGTTTTCATTAAATCAGGAAGGATTAATTTAAATTAAGCAGAGTGAGATCTTTATTACCAAAGCAATCAGCTGCAAGCAAGTGGGCTAATTCCACTTCTCTATTTATAAATCCTTCTCTCTCACAATGAACCTTTTCCATTGGAATAATTTTCAAGTGGCTAAAAACAGAGCCAGAAGGGAAACTTGCACGTAGTACCTCACATCACATTTGCTGGGCTGTTGTTCGGTTGAGCTCTACTGGAGTCTACTACGCAGGCACTGGAGCATCTACTATGACTGTATAAAATGTGTTTAATTGGCATGAAAAGGCACTAACAGAGTGCTGGTGGAGTTTCCATCAGCCAGAGGATATCTTATTTACTTTAGTTGAGCTGGAGGACAAGAGGAGAGCGCGTGTGGACGTGTGTGTGTGCTTTGGGGGAGTGGGAATCACACACACTATAAACCCCACTGCATTTATAATGCCACTAACCTCCCAATCCCCAGGAGGACAGCTCGCAAAATGTTTTCCTAATTATAATTTTGCAGATTTATGTTTAACACGGTTTGCCAGTTGTGAAATTGGCAATGATGGTAATACAATTTGACGGGTATTTCACGTTAAAAAATATGCATTTTTATAACATACTTTCCCCACAAGCAAGTAAAAGGAGCTGATGTGAAAGGGAGGGTTTATTTTTTATGCCACACCGTGCGAGTAACTGGGTACACATCTAGGTAGGTGTAATTGATCCAGGAGCCCAGGCTGCATTAAGAATTGATGTGGCACTGTATACATTGTGTTACAGTCACTCCAGAGAGTCTATGAGATACCAGCTCCCTGCTGAGCACATATTATGTCAATATTTCTGTTAATTGTTGCATTACAAATTGTTACATATCCCAGTGGTGGGAGTTCACATTTGTGCCTGCAGTGGAGCTGACAACACCTACCCCTGCTCCCAGGAGGCTTCAATGTACTCTGGGATTTGCCTTTTGCAAACGTTCTCACAGTTTATCAGCCCAATGTCATCGCACTCAGCACTGACAGGACAGAACCCTCCACTCTGCCATGGGGCTGGGGATTTCCCTGTCTCCTCCATGCACCAACAACACCAAACCTAATCAAATGGACTTTGACTCCCTTGAAGTTTTTTCATTAAAATATGACACGATTTCCCCCCAAATATTGGCCTCTTTGAGCTGTTGCTGGGATTCATTAGTGGTGCACTGGTGTTACACAGATTCCTGAACGGGTCATGCTCGGTGGAGGAGATATTTTGTTTGAATTTTAAAAATAAATGGCATTCATTTGGTAAAATTCAATAGTGGTATTGACTTCAACACATGCAAGATCTGCAAACTCAGGTCATATTAAAGTATCTCAACGTAATTTCATGCCCAAGTCCCTGACCCCAGGAGCTGACTCCAGCAGCCACCACAGAGTTGATGGCTGCAATAAACACTCGCTGGGTCTTGCAACCATCAGCCACCCCCAAATAACAACCAGCACATTTTTGGAAGATGAACTTGGATAAGCAGCATGGGATCAAGTTTGCAGTATTTACTGTGCTCTCTAATTCCTTTAATTTCTTTCACTTCAGTGAAGAGGAACCCTTCTTGTGTGGATTACAGCAGGTCAGTGCCAATCCTTTCTCTCATATCAAATACATCTAATAAAGAGGCAGATTTGCTGTCACCAGCTGATATGACAATGAGTTCCTAAACTGGGGGGGCAGGTTTTTCCCCCAGCCTTTACTCAGGGGAAAGAAAAGGATGAAGTGGGACAAGGCATTTTCCTTCTCTCCATCTCTGAGAATCCCTGAGATCTCAAGGGGACACTGAGCCACTGGAGGGGAGGAACTGCTCCTGAGCATTGCTCCCAAAGCCCAGCATCCCCACCAGCTTCCTGCCAGTGGGCTTTACTGGGGGCACTGGGGGAGGGGACTGGTGGCTTATTGCCCCTGAAAACCCTCATAAAGAGAGATTCCACAACAAGGAGACTCTGTGCAAAAGGCTAATTACAGCCTGGGGCTGCATTAACCTTTAGTGTGGGTTCCCCACTGGGACCTTTGTGAGACTTTGTGTGTGTGTTCAGGGCTGGTGTGCACACACAGACCTTCTCCCTCTCCTTGAATTCCCCATTCTCCACTGGCAGATCCATACACAGAAGGTTATGGATCTCTTCCCATATAGAGATACTTCTGAGGTACAGAAAACCTTCACAGTCCAAGGGTTTGTGCACTGGGGAAGGCAAGGAAAGGATCAGACCTCCACGTCTCCCTTCAGTGTGGAACAGAACTGGCTAAGGAATTCCCTCCTGGGATGGAAGCTGAAAACACAAATCCAGCAGAGACAATAACACCCAGCTTGTCCCTGGAAAGCAGCTGCTACAAACCCACGTTGTCAAGGAGAAGACATCCAATTCTCTTTGAAAAAGCACACGGAACACAATCAATGTGAGCCAGGTGCTTCAGTAAATATTATGACAGAAGTAAACTTATGACTAAGAGCTACCAGTGGTCTCATGGTTCATATGGAATCTTGCAGGGATGATGTAGATGTTCAGACAATCTCTGTGCTTTTCCTGGACAGCTACCATGGGTAAGCAAAACTGAAAGCAAAACTGAGCAAAATTTAACTCACTGGAGTTGATGCTGCAAAATTACTCTAATAGAGACCACAGTTATTCCAGGCATGGAGATCCTGTGAGGAAATATGCTGTAACTAATCTGATTTCTGCTCTTGCCCATACCATGATCTGGCTGAGGGTGAAAATATCCATGAAAATATCAGCCTACATCAGATCTTCACATATTTGAAAGCTCACAGAAAACTAAGCACAGCCTCACCTGGCTGATGGCAATAACCTGACTCCCCACAAGCTCTTGGGGAACAGCCTTGCTGCAGCAGCCACTCTTTTACTTCCTCATGCCATGGAATCTTGGAATGGTTTGGGTTGGAAGGGACCTTAAAGATCATCCCCCAGTCAAAGGCTTCTCTGCCATCTCCCAGGTGAGGACGTGTCAGGATTCCCACCACACACCAGCTCCAGCCTCCAACCTCATCCACTCCACCTAAACCTCACCTCCTTTCACTTCAGCTGCTCAGCAGACTTTTTTTTTTTTGGAGTTGCCTTTGCAAATATTTATCCCAATAGGTAGTTGTGTGTAATACAATAAAACCTCAGCAAAATAAAAGAGCCTCCCATAAAAATGATAAATCCCAAGCAAAATCAGGTCTGCCACTGAACATCCTCCTCTCCTCGGGGACAGGAGGAGGGAAAAAACACATGACAGATGTTAATCACCTCCTTTAATGAACTGCTTGGAGATATTTAAATATGGTAGTGTTGATTGTGGTGTGAGACCATATGTACAATAGTATAAAACAAAGTAGAAACATGATATATTATTAATACACGTTAATTCCTTTACATCTATTTAGAGGCATGGTGAGGGAAGAACATACTGTGTATTCTCACTGTGGCTCTTCTTGGGTATAAAGAGACCCTCTGAAGCAAATTCTTCAGCCTACTATACTTCAAGAAATAGTAATCTAAAGCATCAGACATTTCCTATTAAAGTTTTAAAAACATAGCTTTAAGTCATATATTACATTGAATGCTTTAATATCTCATCTGATTCAGTAGTTTTTAAACCTCACAGAGGTCACATTTGAAAGCACTAGCCCCTTTTTACAGCATCTCCAAACATTAAATAAAAATAAAATTATTAGGAGGAATAGAGCCATCTGTAGAGGCTAATAATGTGTCAGTTTGATATTATTATTAATAATACTATTATTTCTGTTTCATATTAGGGAGATCATGATTGCTAATGGCTATAAACTAGGAGTGATAGCCTTCATTCTGGCCCATCTGTGTTGCAGCCAGAGCAGCGTGAGGGGCTCCAGTTACACCCCAGTTGTCTCTCCTGACCCTATTTGGTGGCTGGTGTTTTCCACACCGCTGTCCCTAAAGCCTTGGCATGCCCAGCTCTGGCATCTGCTTACAACAAACCCAGACCCTGCACCAGGCTTTGATGGCCTTGGGAGCAGCTCAAGGTCACGTTGTGATCAGGTGCCCAGGACTGGTGGGTTTAGGCGCAGGATGAAGCCCATCCTGATGTCCCCAGTTGGGCAGAGAAAGCTGTCCCAGCCAGCCCCTGGGAAAGGAATGTGGAGCAGAGGGATTTGGGCAGTGGCTTGCCCCTGATTTAGGATTAGAACCTTGTTCTCGGTTCTTATCAAAGGTTTCCTTCAGTCAGCTCAGCTGAACATCCCTGGGCTTGGACTAAGAGGTGCTTCGTGGCCCACAAGGCTTCTCTGCATCCTGTGCCCTTTCCCTAGGAACCCAGAAGGACACAAATCCGGTGTTTAACATTTCTGAGGGTGTTCAACACCTACAGTGAGTCGTTTAAAACAATAATAGTTAATATATATATAGCTTAAAACAATAATAAGTAGTTAATTCAACTGGTTGTAAATATTATGATAAAGTATAAATGAAGAAGTGGCTGTTGTCCAGCAAATGACTGAGGAAGCACCACAGAGCTCAAGTTTAAGGAGTCCAGCAGTCTCATTTCATTAACTGATTAACCCAGCAGCACTGACCAGGCACTCCCCTCCTCTCTAACACCAAATATGTACAGACCATGGTCCCTCTTTCCCTCTATGTCACTGTTGTGGGTCATATTTAGTGCTGATGATTTGTAATTTATCCAAAAGGTACAGGCACATTTCCCCCAGGTAACATTTGTAAACAGAAATAAAGCTGCTGCTGTATTGTTTGCCTCAGAAACTCTGCAATTCTAGTGTGCCATAGAGTAGGCAGTGATGTGTAACCAAGGCCAGTGATAAAAAGAAACTGCAATTGTTTTTTTTAAGGTACAGCTCTAAAACTGTACTATGTGGATTTCCATGGTGTAGCAGCGCAGACAGAAATTACTTTTTTCCCCTCTATAAGAACTAGTTATCTGATTCTCTTTTGTTTCCCTTATTCCAATGTTCAGTTGCATTTTAGTGTTCAGAGCTATAAGGATGCATTGAAACTTATGGAGCCTGACATTTTAACTATCTCATCTTAGCATGATTCATCTCAATTTACTTTCTTCAAAAATGTAACCTGGAAGAATATGAACCATTTTGGGGGCTTGCTAGAAGGCCATAAACTCCATTAAAGAGTAGAGTATCAGCTGTCTTCCAAAGAGGGTTTGCTTGTTATGGGGCTCATCCTGCAGAAGTTATAGGTGCTTGCTGGGAAATGCCGTGGAGCCTCAAAGGCTGAATTCACAGGACTGGGGGGGAACCAAGCCCTGGATTGTGTCCTCCACCCTCACAGTGTTCTGAGCCATGCTCTAGGAAAAGCAGAACAAAGAAATGCAGCTGTGCCTGCTCTGCATTTGAGCCTTGAGCAGAGGCACCTCAGGAGTTAAACAATGAGGAGATGAAAAGAGCCTCAATAAATTTGATGGGTTGATATGAGCAAACAAAATCATTCATGTGATGTTACGCAAGTGTCTGCGCAGAAAACACATGAATTTGGAACTCTGGCCACAGCCTGACACATGAATTTGGAACTCTGGCCACAGCCTGACACATGTGCTGGGGCAGAGCCTCTGTGGACAGAGAGTGCCATCGCTCTGCCGAAGTCACCGGAGCTGTGACAATGGAAACCCACGGGGGGCAGTGCCCTTTTTGTGCACAATTCCTGTAAAACTCACATTGCAGCACAGCCAGAGCCCCGGCAGCGTGACCATCACGGTGTGGAGAGCTCCACAGACACCGAGCTGCACCACGGCCCATCGGGGACACTGGAAGGGACTTGACTTCCACCCAGATTTGGGATTCATGCCAGCTCTGGCTGCCATGACATGAAGAAAAACTTTAAACACAACTTGTTCAGGAGTTTCAAAGCACTGAGAAAGCCACAACAGCTTCCCAGGTGGTGGTGGGGAAGTGGACACGTGGCAGCGTCCCCAAGAGTTCGGTGACACCTCGCCTGGCCTGTTCCCCTCCTGCTTTTCACTGATACAGTGAAACAATAATATATCACCAGGCCTGACCCCGTGGCCTGTATGAATTATCTGTTTTAGAAAGACATGAAACCACCTTTTATATCCAACATAATAGATATTTAGACATTGTAGATCAATAGTGAACAAGTTTTCTGGTTATAGTTAATGGGTGCCAGAGGGGCATTCTGACATTGACCTCTGACACTCTTGTTGACAAGAAATCTATAGAGGGAAAAAAATAGGAAAGACAGCCAGGTTTTAAAGTTATGAATATAGATCTACAGCAAATAATGGTAATTTTCATTGAGCAGGAATTTTTCATACTTTCCGTTTCAGATGAATTTCTCCAAAATCCTTAATTCTGACCAATGTAAAATTAATAACTGGCCCTTGGTGAACATGGGAAAACAACTGTTCAGCTGTATGACACAATTTGCCATTTGTTACTCGTGTGATATTGTTCTGCTGTCAAAGAAGACTTTTCCTTCTATAAAAGAGGCTGTCATTTATAATTCCAAACCAGCACAGGTTTGTTAAACAACCACCTCATAATAGGTCTGGCTAGGAAGAAATACTGGCTCCTGGTTCTTGAAAGAAACGGATCTAAAATGATTTTGGAAAAAGAACAAGTTTTCTTTTTCTCTTAAGTAGGATTTTAATATTATGATTTCACACAAAATTGGTTGCTAAAATGTACGGCCGTCAAAGCCCTAAGATAAATCTTTATTCTTTAATATTCAGAGAGTTCAGCTAATTCTCATGTAATTAATTGATGCAGAGAAAGGCTGTTAGCAAAGGTGGTGACAGCGATGAGTATAAAACTAAATTGTTGTATCAAATACTTGATAAAGAAAGTTCCAGTCACCAGTTTACGGGAGCAGGGACAGAGAGCCCGTTGGGCACTGCAGCAAAATCCACCGCACCTCAGGTATTGAAATCAGCTCTGTCCCCTGCAGTGAGACGAAACCCCTGGGCAGGGAGGTGTCCCCCTGCAGAGCCACCGCTGTCCCCGCTGTGTGATCGTGTCACACCCGGGGGCGCCGGCCGAGGCCCCGCGGCCGTCCCGCAGAGCGGCACCGGGGCAAACACTTTAGTCCTGGCTGTGCTTTTCTCTCAGCCCTCCTCCCATCCCGGGGAGATGAATCGCTGCTGGGTCCAGCCTGGCTCCGAGGGCAAAGCCAGGTCTCGAGGAGGGAACCTGCCTCCTACGGCCTCGACGTTTTAATTAATTTTAACACTGATGCACAAATGAGAGTTAATCACTCTGCTGCGGTGCTCTCTAATTTACCAAGTTTATTCATTAAAACTTTCCTCCCTGAACTCTGATTGAATGTCATGCTTTTTAAAGGGCCTCTCAAACAGCCTGAAGGCTTTTCAGACTTGCTGCTGGAACACTTTTTACAATTTGCTTTGCAAGGAGGAATGTGAAAGTGTGCTGGGACAGGGCTGGGAGACTCTGCTGAAACGAGATTGTGGGGCAGAGACTGTGAGGGCTGCTCAGAAATGCTCCTGCAAACACAAGAGGGGCTGACATGATCTGCTGAACATCAGTGTGCCTCAACTTTTACAAATTATTTAACGCTGTCCACATGATGCTCGTGCTGCCTTTTGTCATTTAGTGCAAGAATGTAATATATGCCCCATGACTATTAACTTTATGAGATTGCCTTAGATTACACTGTGATATGTTTTATTGCTGTGCTGTATAACAAAAAGCGTGGTGATAATCTTATTTGTTTTAGATAATATATTTGCAATGTGTTTGCTAGTCTAATTATTTTAGAATCAATATAATAAAACCTTAAGTACACAGTTTGGTCTATTAATTGCTAGAACTAAAATCCGAAATTTATTGTTTAAATGGAGGCTCTCTATTTCAAATTAAGTGAAGCAAAATGTAATCTTTACCTTTTTAATTAACTGTGTTCAATATTAGGTAAAAAAATACCTCACATTTCCAGTTCCTTATGAAGACTGCAGTCAGCAAGGATGACATTCAATCATACATTTAATTGGCTTTTTTAAAGTCATTTACATTACTTGGCTCTCTAAGAAAGTTGCAGCTAAGAAAAAACCTACTGCATGTATTTGTGGGGAAATTCACTCAAAACCTAGATGCAGAATAGTTTATAAAACTTAAAAAAGACCCCTGTGGGTGTGACTGTAAAGATATGCAGCCCAAAGTAAAAATATTTGTTTATTTGTTTCACCTCTGGGCACTGGGAGCTTTACACAGCACCTACAAGTCTGCAGTGATTTCCTTCAGCTCTGGGGTACAGTTCTGGTGATTCACATTTGCCGTTACACTTTTCTGGTTTATTATATTTCCTTCTGCACTCTGCCTTTATTTTGGGAAGCAGCTGAATTGTCAGCACAGAGGGTCCCTTAGGACTGGAGCTGTGCTAAGCAGCCAAACCATTTCGTGAGGCTTCACTGGCAAAGCCCCTTGACACCGTGGGTGGCTCAGTTAAGGAAACTGCCTCAAGTGTCTCTATTAATACCAAATTCCTGCCTCTGTAGCTCATCTGAGCTCAAAGTTTACTCAGGCAATGAAAATGTCTAGCTGGAGATTAAGGCTAACCTTCCTCAAGTTTATAAATCACCGCCACTTCTCTATTTGAATCGATTTTAAATATGAAAGAACTGTGATTCTTCCCTTTTCTATTGCCTTTACTCTTCACCCAGTGCCCTACTGCTTCTCCTGACATTTGTTTGGGATTTCCAGTAGCCCGTGGGCAGCCTGGAAAAGTCTTGTGCAAGAGGAAAATGACTGACATGTCCAGTGAGCCTGGAGCACCCGGGACAGGGCTCAGGGCATTTTTCAGGACAATCCATCTGCTGGTGTCTCACTGCTTCCTCATCAGGGACAATCTCCTGTCTCCAGACCAGGGGACAATGGAGCTGGAGCTGTCTGAGATGTGTTTGCTCACTTCTAACCCACAACCAGGGCATCTAAAATCCAAGTACTGCAGCACTGCAGCAGAGAATCAAGGAATCACAGAGTGCTTGGGTTGGAAGGGACCTTAAAAACCATCCAACATCCACACTCAGCTCCCAGCACCGCTGCCTCACAGCCAGCCAGCCTCCCAGTTTTGTTTTGCCTCATCTACCTGGTACGTTTCTGGCTGAGAAATTAAATTCAGAGGAAAAAACCGCATTTTAACAGCCTTCCTTTCACACCTGGGAGTTCCTGCAGCTCTCCTTGCATCCGTCTTTCAGCACATTCCTGGGGTAACTTCTCACTCCCCTGGACTGTGCTGACAGCTGCACTGGCTTTTGCAAAGTCAAATCAAGCATCGTGATTTTTTCTAGGATTTCTCCTTTTAAATTTTCCTGTTAGTGTTTCCTTAAGGATATTTTCCTCTGCTTGTTCACACAATGCCACATTAAAACCTTTCTGTGTCACTTTACCTGTCCATACAAACACACCCATTAGTGAATTGTATTTGGGGCTGGAAATGTTCATCAACTTCTCGGGAACGATTGCAGAGTTTCTCTCATCTTGCTGGGAAATTTATGAATCGATATTTTCAGCTTCATTGCTGCCCATGTTCTGTGAAACAATCCTTATGTTCAGATCTTTCTGTGGGCTCATCAAACTGCAGGTCCTATTGAATTGGCTGCAGTTCTGTTTCCACCTCATTATGGTGGGAGGCTCCAGAACACACGGACAATTGTGGCAGGAGCCTTTTCCTGCCGCTCCAAACAGGGAATTTTATTAGGATAAGAATTACTGTGGCTGATTGAATTAGTCCATCTCCTGCCACCCCTCTGTAGAGCTTAGGTCTGAAGCCTTCCCAGACATCCTCCTCTGAACTTCACGTTGTGGATTTAAGACAACGCACAGTGGCACCCTAAAAAACCCAACACTCCAACTGTGTTCTCATTTCCATCCATACGTCACGTTTAATAAAATGGGCAGGTTGAAAACTATTTCAAATATTAATTCCTATAACGACAGACCTGCACCAGCCCTTTTCCCACACCCTGTGTAAATGCCCCTGCCCAGAGCAGCAGTGATGATTGTGCTTCTGTTCAATCACACCTGCACAGAACATCCCTAAATTCATTTCATGTAACAAATATGTTTGTAGGAATTAGGTTTTGCCAGCAGGAAATTCACAACCAAACAAAAATCCCAGCTTTCCCTTAAATCCGTGGGTAGTTATGAACAGCTAACCCAGCTCTAGTCATTACCTAGCAATGAAAAATTGACAACAGAGTTATTAGAATAATATATGTAATTAATAGAAATATTAAAAGATTCACCATTAACCTGCATTTGCTCAGAATGCCAGAGGGGTGATTAGTTAGAATGGCACAGAATATTTTATAGTACCTACTGCTCCTCTAAGAAGTCAGAGAGGAGAAAATGGAGATCCAAGCCTCTCCTGGATTGAAGTATGACCTTAATGGTATTCAAATCTTTCAACAGGAATGAAGATTGAGAGAATGTGGAAAAATTATACTTTGAACTTACCAAAGGGATTAGGACACACCAAAAAGATCTATTGTTTTCAGCTAGATAACTAATATTTTAAAATCAAGGTTTCCAAAACTTTTTTAGACTGGAAGCAATTATCCATCTTTAACACTTCTCACAGTTCAACATCTTTTATTAATGATTGAGTTTTTTATATGAAAATACACAAACATCTCACTGTGCATCAGACACAGGCTACAAGATGCACAGGAGAATTCTGGAGTCAGTCACAGATGGGCTGCAAACCACTGTCAGATAAAATGTGGATATATTCCATATATTCAGCACAGCACAGGTTTAAGTTCACTTCAGAAACTCCTTTTTAAGCTGCAAAATGTGACGACCAGCAAGGGTTTTATAAAATGGATCAAAATTTGGTTCAAGGAAAATGAACAACACAGAGCTGTTGAGAAGAATCAGTCGATTGCAGTTTATTGGTGACCGTGGATGGTTTTTGTGTCAGTTGGGTTTGTCTGCCCAGAGAGAGGGCTGGAACAGGGCTGCTCTCAGCTGCATTTCTCTCCCAATAAACTGAGGTGCTTTTTGTCTTCTTTTGTTATATGACCCCAGAACAGTCCAGGCATTAATAACAGTACAGTTAAAAGGCAAGAGAAAAGATCCCACACCTCATTATCCCGTTTCCTGTTTGAGGAATGGTGTGAGACCAAATTAGTGTATGTTTGGGAAGCACAGGGAAGAGCTAAGCGTTGCAATAGAGATGCTAATTTAGAATTAAATAGGTCACTGGGAGCCAAGTTCACCAACAATAAATCTGAATTCAGGCACCTGGAAACCCCCACGAGGCTTTGATGCTATAGAAATTGCATGGATTCTTCTCCCCGAGTGTCTTCCTGTGGCATGCAGAATTACTCCAGACTAATATTACAAGACAATAAATGTTGTTTCCTTGCAAGGCCAATAATAACTCATTAAGGATGGTTATAAATCAGTTGTCTAATTTGTAACTTTGCAAACTTTCTTTTTGGGAAGGGAGAGATTCAAACTTCGACATCCCTCTTGTTAACTCTTGTTTAAAAAGGTGGAATCAACAGAAGTCCCACCCCAAGCCCAGCAGCAGCTTGGACGTACATGCAACACAGAGCTGAATGGATGAGAGATTGAGAAAGTTACCAAAAAACACATTTTGTTCCTTAAAGAAATATTTCCTGCTGACAGATTTTGGATTGCATGCTCTTTGAAATACCGGAGCTATCACAGCATGTTCCCAGAGAAAAAATATGAAAAGCTCCCAGCACTACGTGCAAAAACATGTGACATCCACAGAGCAAATCCATGGCTGTGTATGCAGATGGATAAAAACACTCCCACGAGTAATACAGGTCTCCATAAAAATGTGTGTGGACAAGCAATTCCTTGGGAAAAATCCCAATTAAAATATCTTGGGGTTATTCAAGAAGGGTTGTTTGGCCAGCCAGTCCTGTCCTGAACGTGCCTTTGGGACTGTGCTGCTGTAGGGCTGGCTGGGATCTCTTGTCACAGTCTGCACAGACACTGGGACACTGCAGTGGGACCTGCAGGGAAGGAAGGCTTTGGAAGGCAATTCAGGGGCCAGTCTGGGCTCATCCTATCATTAGCAGAACAAAGTCAGAGTTCCATTTTGAGCTAGTTTTAAATAAGAAAATTAATAGGAAAAATAAGATAAATAGCAGACAAATTAAAGAAATTTCAAAGAAGGAGAAATCCAGTGGAAGGATGCACCTAAGTAACAAACTTTAGATTCAAATCATGATTTTGCTGAATTCACCATCATACAATGAGGATGCTAAATCTCAAGCCTCTTTGAATTCTCCAGGTTTCAAACAAAGGAGCGTTTCTTTTTTAGGTACTTCTGTTTACTGGCATGTAACACCTTCCACCTTGTCACAACCCTAGGGCTGATGCTTTAGATTGCAATGGGACACTTTTGATTCCGTGGTTTTTAGAGCATTATTCATTCAAATGTTCATAAAGTGACAGCACAGACAAGAAATGTTAATTGAGACACAGGTAACTAAGAAAATCTGGACCCAACCTAGCTCACAAAAAAGGATTGGGATGAAAGAGGCAATTTTTATTTTCTCTCCTATAGAAAAAAATACATGTAAAATAGAAAAAAAATGTTTAATTGGAGGTTTCAAAACCAGAGGTGGTGTGGGTTTGTTACCCAGGGGGCCTGAGGGAACTAACCCCAAGGAAATTTCTGATTAAGCCAAAACCAAGTGTAACCTTCAAGAGATTCTAAATCCATCAATTGAAAGCCAATACATAAACCCCTCAAACTTCTCATTCTCTAGAACTCCAAAATCTCCAAGTACCAGGGGTCCATAAGCTCAAATTAAGAATTTCTTTTCAGTGATGACAAGTGAGGGAACAAAGAGGAAGAACAAAGCAGAGAGAAAGAGGGAGCCTCCTCTGCAACTCCTCTATTCCCTGTGGGAAGAAGAACTCTGAGTACTCAGACCTGGAGATCAAATCATACATTCATGTCCAAACAGAAAGAGCTAAAATATTCAGCCAGAATGGGGTCTCTTCATTTAACTTCTGATTGCTTTGAGAATCCCCTACCTCAGATGTTACCTGGCAGGATGAAGCAATAAAATGGGATTTGTGACCCTAAAACAGTGCTAGCACCACCCCAAAGGGGTTGTGCAACAACCAAATTAGCAGTTCTGACAATTAAATAACATTATAAACACTTCCAAACTTTGTTGGATTTTTTAAAGTCAACAGTACATTAAGAAAAATTAAGCAGAAAATTAACTTTCCCAAATCTTCAGTAACTGCACAGAATTTCCAGCAAGTGCCAGAGCTTCCAAATGAACAAAATGTCTCCTGATTTTGGCTTTACAATCCAAAAAATCTCATTGGCTTCCTCAATTCATTTACTATAATTTACCCCTCCCCACAAGTTTTTAGGTGGTGGAGAAGATTAAAGATGATCCCATAACAGTCTGTTCAGTATTTTACATTCCCTGACCTTTTATGTAATTTGATATGTTCCTTTGGATGTCTCTTCCAAGCGTGGTGGATGAGAGCTTGATTTATAAACAGTGAATGCACAGGGGATTTTTATGTACTTTGTTCACCCCATCAGGTTTTTCTGGGCTCATTTGCAGTCTATTTGCAATTCATTAAAGGACTTTTCTTTTTGTTAAAATTGCCTTTCTGGGTTTTTTTATGTTTCCATTCCAGAGTAAGTTTCTTTTGAGGAAAGAAAGTCTTCAGATGCTGTGACAGCTGTTATGGGGTCCCCTGCTTGTACTTCATGTTATGTATCTCACAGCTGGAGCACAAAAGGGCCAGAGTTGCTTTGAAGGAGGATTTTGATAAAAATCCTGCTCTTTCCGTACCTTTATCTTCAACATGAAGCAATGGAAGACCATTCTCCCTCATAAAATTCAAAGAAAATATCTTTGAAAGAGCAGAATTGTTGGTTCTAGGCAGAGGACAAGGATATTTTTCCTTTATTTACAGCAAGACTTTGAGGACAGCAGCTGAGATGAAGAATAGACCTAAAAATGTGACATTTCTACCATTTTCTGCCTGGTCAGCAACTTCCCCAATGCCCAAGAAATGGGAATCTCCACTGGATGAGACGTGGAAGGGGACACCCATGAGGCACACAGAGCTCTTAGGACAGCTCAGCCTCCAGGAAAGGATTCTGGGGACCCCAGGGACGTGTGAAACCCTACAGGGGTTTGGGGACAATCCCCAACTCCTCCCAGACAGAGCCAAGGAAAGGATTGGGATCTCCAGGAACAGCAATAACTCAGAGAAGAGCAAACCACAGAAATCCCCCAGAGCTCACTGTGCCAGCAGCAACTTTCTGCTTTCAAAGAGAAGAGATCTCGTTCGAGACATTAAAAAAGTTTTTAGAACACTCAGGTTTTCCTTCCCAATTCCCTCACTGCCTCCCAGCACTGAGTGTTTCTCTCCCCTCTGGCTGCTCTCAGGGGTGCTCTGCTCAGCCTTTATTTACCCCATTTGGAGTATTTTATAGCCTGAGTAACGCCACAGTTAAAAATAAAAACCAAACAAATAAAAAGAGCAATTCCACATTCCAGTCCTTTAACAAAAGTAGCCAGTCAGTGCCAATTTATTGAGAGATAGAAAGACAACCTTTTGTGTCTTCAACCATGTCTTAACTTAGCAAAAAGAAATCCTGATATATCCAAATATTTCTATTTTCTTCTAAATATACTGATTTTTCTCCCTTGTCCTTAGTGAGGAAATGTACTGGATGAAGGATTAACTGAGGCTGGTGGCTGAATGCCAGGATCCAGGGGGAGTCAGAGAATGTGGTGTCATTAGCTACCCAGTAATCAAACCAGAAAACAGCTTTTAAGATTTTATATATGACCCAATTTTCAGTTGCTCTCATACTTGTACACGTCACAATATTCTTGGAGCATAAAACCTCCTGTATGAAAACATTTGCTGGCAGGAAATGTCTTTTTGTTGTCGGTTACCTGCTTTGTGAGTGCAATTTGCAGGTTTTCAGATAAAAAAAGAATGGTTTCATCCCTCTCCCGAGCACAGCAGCTGATGCCAAATGTTTCAGAGCTCTGGGAAAGGTTTTTTCTCTCTCTGTGGGGAGCACTTTTTCTGATCCCCAATGTAGCAGTTAATAAAGTCTCAATAGTCTTTCCACCATTTCCCTCAGCTCCCTCTTGCAGTCCTAAAACTCCACTTCTGCTGTCACTCTGCAGCCTCTCCAATCTTCTCTGCCAAATGATGTTTTCCTTAGCAGGAACTTCCAATGTAGCCCCAATTGTTTCTGTTTTATTGAGGGATTCCTCCTGAGTGGATTTTTCGATAGCATTTTTAACCACACCAGCAGCCACGCTCCTCTAAAGCAAAATTATCTCCAGCTCCCCGAGATTTAATAGCAGTAAAGTTTTTAATGCTACCTCACTCAAGTCCCCTGAGCCTGCAATAGGTTCCTTCTCTTAATATTCCATTATGTCTGACATGCTCTTGCCATCCATGGAGAGAGATTGGATCTTGTACTCCAAGCTTCCAGACTATAACATTTCCTGCCTTTTCTCAAACATATCCTGCTCTTTTCCTGGAGGTCATCCTGCCTCGCCTCCAAATGGAGCTTGCACACAAACAATACAGAACGAGAACCTGGAGGCTGAGGAATTTTCATCTTTTGGCCAGTGCAGGTGTTTTTAGGATATGTTTTAACTGTGGATGTGTTTCCCTTCTCTCCCACAGTTCTAAAGCTGTTCCAGAGGGAGAGGTTTGTCAGCAGCACACACAGGGGAAGCTCCTGGCCACCACAGGGGACACACACTGACACTTCCAAGCATGAGGTGGCAAAATTCAGATCTGAGCAAAATCAGAATTCAAGCCCAGCCGTGCCAAATCAGGCAGTGCCAGCGCTCTCAGAAATACTCGTTGTGTGCACAACCCTAATTCAGAATAAACAACTGGTTGCCTGAGAGGAAGGTGTGCTATAGTTCCAATAACTACAGAATGTAGAGATAATCTGGGTAGGGATTTGTGTTGAGAATATTATCAGCTGCTTCCCATTAACTCTGCTGACAGTACAAAGAGATTTCATTCACTAATATTTGAGAGAGCTAAAAACATTTGGTGCTATTAAGAGTTGTTTTGCTGTGTCTGAAACATAAATTATATAGTATATTAATAATATCACATATACCTTTAGATAATGTAAATAATCATCAAGTTGGAGTTTTAATCTGCCACGAAACCTTCCCACTTTGTCATTTTTTTGGTTATGGATTTATTTTCAAAGCTGAATTAAGAACAAATGTTTGGAACCGTTGGTTGCACTCAGTGGAATATTTTCCCTGAGCCCAGTTCTGAATCCTGACAGTTAAAAATCAGATGTCTGTCTTTGATGAAAGGATCATCACCCGAACCAATAATTGTTATCCTTGCAAACCTCAGCACTTACACTGCTTGTACAGTGACAAAAGGTATAAATCAGCCCCTCGGCTCCTGATTAGTGCCATTAGCAGTTGGTTGTTGTGCTGTGGTTGAAGCACTGATGCCACAGCGGCGGGACAATAGCGGGGCCCTGGCCGGCAGCCAAACCTTGGGTGTATTTTACATAACTAAATCCCAAGTGCGGACCCATCGGAGCCTCTAGAGGCTCCGATTTTGGGGATGCCGCTCTCAAACTTCCTCAGCACATCCACAATATTTGCTTTATCCACTTAGTGACAGTACAAGAGGCGATGGCTTGCATTGCTGCCTGCCAGCACTAATTGCAACATCCAAAAAATTCCGATATTTTCACCAAAAAAAAAAGCAGCTCTGCATGGTCACATAAGGGCAGCTACACCATCAATAGCTGCCAAGTGATATTCACTGTTTGTATTTATGTATTTATGTAATCTCTATTATTCCAGCATGGCAGATACCAACTGTTAATACCACATAGTAATTTCTGTCTTGTGCTTTAATGCCTGGGAGGCATGTTTATTTCTTTAGCCTCCAAACAGAATTATTAGAATTCATCAATGAGGAGCTGATTGTTGAAAAAAAATTGTAAGGGCAGCTGGGAATTATCTATGTACATGGAGAAAAATCTGTGTTATGGTAATGGATCATATCCAGCTGCTCCAGTACATGGATGTGCTCATGCTGGATGTATTTAGATTTTATTCTGCTCAGCACTCAGGCCTCTCTGCTTGGCTCTAATGCAATTCTACCCCTGGTAACAACAATAAGAGATGAAGTGTTCACCTCCTCCGGTAAATAGAATGTTGTGGCCAAACCAGTGCCCTGGCAGTGCTGTTCCTGTGCTGTTGCTCCCACAAGGAGGATTGCAGGAGCAGGGAAACCTGGCGTGAGGAGCACTGGATTTCCTGAGCAGTCCTGGAGTCACTGAAGCTTTCCAACAATCCTAAAAGGGATAAATAAAATCACCCCCCTCAGCCACCACTGCACTGGGACGGGAAAGACAAATATATCTGATAACCGAGGAAGAAGACTGGACCAAAAATCTCCTGGATTTTGCTTTAAAATTTACCAGGAGTATTTAAATGCTGCTGTGCCACTCCTCGGCTGAGGAGAACTGCTGATGGAGCGCTTTTCGAGTAAAGATGGAGCGCAATCTGTATGCAAATGAGATGTTAATATGGCATATAAAAGTAAAATTCAATAAAACAAGTTTGCACTGAGCTCAGAGAAATTTGGCCATTCCTTGACTTTGGCTCCTCGCTGGGTTTTTGCTGACTCAGTTTCCCCACCTCTAGCGCAGTTTATATAAATTGTGTGATTTAGCAGATAAAACCAAATCTTTCCTGCTAATGAAGTGCGAGAGGCTTTTACTCGAGGCTTTTACTCGTGTCCGCTGCCTTTTAATGACCCAAATATCTCCAGCACTCCTGAGAGCTGGGTTTAAAACCGTCATTGATTACCCTGAAGTTTGCGCTGCTTGCATTGCAAAGAGCACTAAAAGCTGTGACTCAGCTGCTCGGCTTGGATGGGACGGGATCGTATAAAGAAATTTTAAGAGTAAGAAATCCTGCACTCAAGAGTTTGTTGGCAACCTGTGGTTTACAGCAGCAGCTGGAATAATGTTGGTAAAATGCCACACTTCAGGCAGCCAGCAAAGGAGGGAGGAAAATCAGGAGCTGTCCATTCCTATTGGGAAAAAATTGAAATTCGGGTCTTAAAAAAATGAATTTGCCAGGTTAAATAAAAACATGGTTTAACTATGAAATTGTCCTCACACTCCTATTTGTAATACAACATTTTGCTACCCAGCCACGGGGTTTCATGGATATTTTTTGGGTTGGGAAATACCTTTAAGATCACAGAACTTTACAAACACGAATTAGTGACTCATGAATTACTGAGGTGAGAGTTTAACCCGCATTTCACAGAGCACGAATCAAAAAATCCTAGAGAGCAAAAGGCCCCAAAAATTCTCCCTGAAGTGTCTCACATTCAATACCAAGTGGGTATTTATGACTTTGGTCTCTCAGATTTGATTATTTGATAGAAGCCCTTGGAAAGTGCTTTTGCTCACTCTGGTCTTACAGAGAGCCCAAACTACACAGTTGCGATATATCTTGTATCGTATATAAAATTATGGATTAGACTCAGAAGCCATGCTAGAATTTTTTGCTTGAACTATTTAGGTTTTGTTCCTATAATTGCCAAAAATTCTTAATTGCATTTTAAAGCAGTTAGGCAAAAGTGAAGAGTCAACATTCAGAGAAAATGTCCTTCTTTAGGATTTCTATAAAGAATGAACATTTATTTTGCCCAGAAATATAAAAGCCCCTGAGTTACTTCATCCACTCAGCATTGCTAATTTCTGAGTCTCTCTTTGAAGCAATAATTCCTCCAGTAGTTCAGAAACCTCAGGCTGATTTCATGGAAGTGGCATTTCTCCATGGTCCATGTTTTGTGTGGGAGTTTGTCTGCCAAAATCTCCCCCTCGTCTCATTCAGTTCAGAAAGGGCTCCTGACTCAAAGTCAGACCATGAGATTTGCAATTATTATCACTTTGTTTTACACCAGTTCTTCAAAATTCCACTTTTGCTCACAGAGTATTGCACAGAGGTTGGGGTGAACAAGGCAGGGAAGGTGAGGGTTTGAGCCAAGATGGAAAATGGATAACTGAACTCTCTGCTTGGCAAACCAGTATGGAGCTGTAATGATTTGCAGGCACTGCAGAACAGATGATCTTTAAAGATTCAAAAGAGAATATGTTCTCTTCTTGAAAGAGAAATAGTGACTTTTCAGATTTGAAAAAAGTCCTTGTACCTTCCCTGGCAGTTTGTATTCAGCAATGATAACTCCAGAAAAATTCCCCTCTTTACCTCCAGTGACCTCTTGAATCCTGCCATTATCTGGCATCTCTTCTAAGGCATTACAATAAAAATAATAGCAACAACAGTGAGGTTTCTATCAGCATAAATATGTATAGTTACATTTTAATAATATTCATGCCATTTTCATAATAGAAAATAACCTAATGATCTGGCAGGTTATGCTTGGCCAGGGGATCCTTATTTGCAGATCAAGAAGAAATTTCTTAGCAACTGGTTGGTGTAAATTGAAGTGATCTTTATTTCAGTATCTCTGCCTCAAACAAGATGCTGCCTTTAATCACCCACCAGGCAAAAGAATTTTTCCTACATGAGGAATGTGAGGATTCTCCTCTGTGCTGGTGAAAGCAACTGGTTTTCTTCTAAAGGCTGGGACAACTCTGCTGCTCTATTTTACCTTGGTGTGTGCTGTCCTTGTGGGTCACAGAAGCCCCCGGACTTGGAAAGTTCTTGTGTGGTGTTTGGTAAATTTATTCAACCTGGAGTGCAGGAAGAGCAGCTGGAAATTGTTTAAATATTGTGCCTTAAAGCCAACACTTGGATTTATTCCAGTGAATCCCATGCATTTAGTAAAAGCTGATAACAAAACATCATTTCCCATGCTATGACTAGTCTTTAAGCATCAGTAAAAATGTACTTAATCAACTTATATTAAATTACTGTGCAATCACCATGGCAGTTTAAGGCTATGCCTATGTATATTAGACATTTTATCAGATAATTATTATGTTCCCTTAACTTCTGAGCATTACTAGATATTTTATATCTATACAACTGGTATCTTTAAATGGATATTTTATTCTATCAGGACTACCACAGTAACAGGGACTGCATTAAAAGGCAGTTAGAGATGACACTTTTTAATTGTCTCTGCTGTGCCTTTTGATGGAGGTGCCTCATAAAAGAGCAGAGTCTCTGCAGTAAACAGTGCTCCAGAGCAGAGCCCTGGGCTCCTCCCTGCTGCAGCTGAAGGTGCCCCACAGCCCCAAGGTGCTGCCATGAGGAAGGACAAGCTGCCTTCCATCCACCTGTTCCTGCTGCTTGGCCTCACCCAAGGACCATGGCCGATAATTCTCCACCTCCAGGATGTTCTGAGCCTCTTCAAAGCACTTTACAGCCTTCAAGGCTTAGCAATGGTATTTTTCTGTGTGTTTGCCTGTGCTGCTGCACCAGGGCTGTGTCACAGCCCTGGTGACACCTCAGAGGTCACCTCAGATGTCACCTGGTGCTGCACCTTCTCCTAATGCTGAGGTACAAAGCTGCTGGTGAATGTGAAGGTAACTTCACCCCAGAGGAATCCCAAACCCAGCCTTTCATCCCCACGGTTTCGCTGGGGTTTGGATACAGCTCTGGAGGTACCAATCCAAACATTAATTTTGGATTACTTCACAAATTGGCAGAGCACAATTTTCTCTCCATCTAAGGAGCTGGCAAGCTTTGACCTTTCCCTATTTCTGCTGTTTGCTTCTGCTGTCTTCTTATGCAAGTCCCTTAATTTCTCTGTATCTTACTGTCTACACCTTCAAATATAAAATAATTAATGAAGAACAGACACTATTGACATTTTTTCCAGGCAAGGCCCTGTCTGTTTAAGCACAGGGAAGCTGCACGCACTTCCTTTGTGTGTCCCTACCAGTGCATTTTCTGTTCTGAGGTGAAATATAACCATTTTACATTATTGCAATTGTAAATGTCTGTTGTCAGGCCCTATTTATAATTATGGAAGTGTTTCCCTGGAGTACCCTTAGCAACTAATTTCAGGATCAGGATAAGTAGAAAATAAACTTGTGTTGAGCTGTGTAGACATTTATCAAATCAAATGATTACAGAAAATTTATCTTTCTATAGTGGTCTATGAAGTCACAAGAAACCAAGTGCATTTTAAATGCATTAATCTCAATGGTATGAGAAAAAAAAAAATCTAAAATCCATAACTATGCAGCCAGCCATATACATTTGCCCCATGGAAAAAACTAAACATGGATAATTTCCTTCTTTTTCCTCTTACTACCTCACTAGACCCTCACTGTGAATTTCTTTAGCAAACAAACTGATTGGATGGGCAAATATTTGCTCAGTTTTCCAAGTAGGTTTGCTCTGAAATCTTTCAGTTGCTGCCTGTTCAGTCACTTCCTTTTTAAAAGCAGGATTTTTTGAGAGACTTTAAAACGCAGTCTTGCATTTGTGTGGCTCACCAGAACACAAGGCAGAGAGGCTTAGGGTACTCTTCGAGGGAAGAATTTGCCCATTATTTATTGAGATAATTAAATGACATTCAGGAGGCTTTAGCTTATCTGCATGTGGGTTTTTTTAACCTCAAGTTTGTTTTAGGAGCTGTGTGAACTACAATACTAAAGGCCAACCTGGACAGGAGATTGTGATGCTTCTGCAGCTGTGCCATTGCCAACAAGGTGAGAATGAGCTCCTGGAAGCATCAGGAGCCTTTCCAAGCAGCCCTTGGCACCAACAGAGCCTTGACCAAGCAGGCCATGACTCTGCTCATGGCTCTGTCACTCCCTCCCTCTGCACCCCAACCCTGCCAGCTCCAGATCCATGCTCAGACAGGGCTGTTCCCACCAGGTGATGCCATGGACTTCTCCAGAGCCATTCCATGCCACGGATCCAACCCTGCCACCCCTGCAGGAAGCATTCCAGGGATGCTCTCCAGCCATGCCTGAGCTGCAGCAGCTCCAGCAGGCCCCACCAGGCACAGGCTGCCCTTGTCCTCTGCTCCACCAGGCACATTCCCAGAGCCACATATTTATTTAATGTTAATGCCTCGTTGTCTTGACATCCATCATGTGCTAAGCTTGGTAAGTAATTAAAGTTAATTTCTGCTTGGGGGAGGATGAGAAAAGGTGGGGGGAGCATCCTCACTATAAATTCTTATTCATATTTCTTTCCTGTTTTGTGATTCTCAATCGGAATTTTCTAATAACAGATCATTTCTTTTTGTCTAACTTTAATCTGGCCCTGCTTGACAAGCACCATCCTTTTCATTGAAGGGTAAGACCACTTAAAGAAAGGCCAATAAGCCCTTGCACTGCTCAGCTGACTGGGGTGATTTGTCACCCTGTGCAGTGGTGGTCACACCAATGGATTTATCTCAAGGTAAATGGAGATGCTGAGACCTGGGACCTGGAGCTTTGATTAAGGCCCCCTTTTTGTAGTGTTGATAGATGTTGCTTGTGTTTATCTATTTGAAATGCCACTAAATCTGTGAATACAATGGGAAAAGAGAGTAGTTTGCAGCTGAAAACATATTAGTGATTTATGTTTCACTAAGAAGCACAATAGAGAGACAGAGGCTATTAAGAGGAGCTATTTTCATGAGAAATAGTTCCGCTTTAAAACATTATCAACCACACCTTGATAAAGACCTACATGCATGCATAATGGTGTTTACTTATCCCTTTCGTTGAGTGCAATATACATTTGGAATGCACAGCCCCAAATTATTAATAAGCCAGGAGACACTTTGCCATGCAAATGCACAGGAATAGGATACTTTGCATGTTAATTGTCTTCCAGAGAAAAAGCCAGCACGAGGCACCGATCTGGGACTTCAGGTGGGCTCCACATCCCTTAAAACAGCTCCAAATCCTACTGACCATTATTGCCAGCATTTATTCACAACATTTGAGTAGGAATAACCAGTGGGGTGACACAAAGGGATTATAATGCATCGATATAAGTTATAACATGAATCAATGTCAACAAGACGCACCCATCTAAATGAATAGGGTCAGATGAGAATGCTGGATCACCCTGACTCGTGTGACAGTTACAAATGCATAACCTAGTCTGCATAATAGGAGTGTACAAACCAGCAGAGATTTGTAAACTTGGTTCATTTCAAGCAGAACTGACCCACAGCAACGGAAAAAAGGAGAAGCCAACGGAGCTGTCTAGGAAAGAAGAGATTCTCCAGTTTGTTGTTTAACCAAAGGCATAATGAGGTTTCATTTTCTCAAGCTTGAGCAGAGAACATGGATTGGAGCCGCCTTTAGGTAGCCAAGCCATTTATCCACAACGTTCAATTAAAAGACAAAGATAACATGTCCCCTTCCAAACGCATTTCTGTTTACAAATGCAAAATAAAGCTTCCCTGCTCTGCCTGGTGTGTGCAAATATCCGGGCACGCTGCAATTACAGGTTTGGAATTAACTGTGCCGGGTTATGATTTATTGAAACGTTCCGAGGATTCCTCTCCGCCGCTAATGAACGGCGGTGGAGGGGGGGAAGGCTGGAAAATGTGTGTGCACCTGGAGCATGAAAACTCCTGCAGTAAGTTATGTACCTGTAGGGTGATGCTGTGGCTGGGGCTTGGCACTGCAGTGCACTGACAGCGGAGCAAAGCTTTAAATCTGGACAACACCTGCACCTCATTTGCTTTAGAGAAGCGCCATGACCTGACTGCTGATGGCGAGCCCTCCCTTTCATCCTCGGGATTATGACAAGTTATTAATTGCCACCATTAGCTGCAGCAGCCTGCCTGAGATCTCTGCTGCTCTCTGGAGGTGAGAAACTCCGCGTGTGAACGCCGAGAGAGAAGCCGGGAAGCGCTGGGGCAAACAGAGCAACAATCTGCCCAAAAGGGATTGTGAGGCTGTGAATAATTTATTAGAAAACATTTTTCTTTGTCCTTCCCACAGACCCACAAATCCTCCCTAAGCGCTCTTTAGCAGCCTTGCCAATAATGTACTTACACATCTCAGAGCTTGCTAAATAGAGTGAGCAGGCCAGAGTTCACTCCTAGCACTGCTTCTGCCCAGCACAGCTCAAACCCCCTCATCCTCTCCTGGAAATCCTTCCAGTGGAAGCTTGTAATTAGCTAGAAAAGTGAATTTAAAAAATGACAAGTCCATGCTTGGAAAACAATTTTTTTCCCACTTTTGTTGGTAACTGGGTAGTGAATGTGTCAGATCCTCCAGCAGCCCGAATTTCAGCCTAGATTCACACCTCATTTCTCCCTCCTTCATGCACTTGTTTGAAGGTGCTCAACCTGTCTCATTAACGTTTGCAGACACCAAACATCATCTCTTAGCACCTAATGAGAAGGTTTTGATTGAAGCAGGGAAAAGCAAGTTCATAAATGGATAGAGAGAGGAAGTGTCAACATCAGTAATTTAATGCACAGCCACTGGCACACCGTGGAGAAATTTGGGTGTAAGAGAAAGATCACAGTGTTGAGAGGGGACAGGAGGGGAGGATGATCAGAGTGAAATATGAACTGATCAGCAAAGAGAGCTTTGAGGTTTGTGCTGGTTTGGAGCACCTGGAGGCTGTCTCAGGACACTCCCATGCTGGAGCGTGCCCAGGGTGTTGGTCTGTGGGCCAGCCAGGTGAGCAGGTCTCTGCAGAGTGGCACCCACATGTTCATGTGTCCTATGATGAACATGAGAAACCCTTCAGTTTGAGATCCAGGATGGGAAACTGCTGTCCAGGAAGAGGTTCAGGACAGAATCCAAGAGTTTGGAGAGGGACTGAGTTCAGCTCCTTGAGAAAAAAGCTCTGATTGCTCTGTTGTCACATAGTGTTCAACTGTTAAGGAGTGAAATTCCTTTTCCTTCAAAGAAGCCTGGTGGGCTTCTACCACTGGGGGCTGAGTTTGCGTCTGAGGTTCAGGTGGAAAGAAACACTTCCTTCAACCCCAGACTCCGGCAGATTCCATTGCTCAATTTCCCCAAATTCCTCACTTGTGACCAGCCCTTCACACTACAACACTGAACACAAACCTCAGCTTTCCAGCCCTAGTCTGGCCCTGTCCCTTTGCCCAGGCACATGAAACACAACTGGTTCTGTGCCTCACTTGGAATCCCCAGCCCTTTGTTGATCCAGCAGGCCCAACCTCCTTCCTCCCCATCTCCTCTTCCTCCTAATCCTTAGAGTGGGCATCACGCACTGAACTTGTCTTTTGCAACATGCAGGAAGGGTAATATTACAATATTTTCATCATTTTTACATTAAAAATTACTATAAAATGTGTCAGTCATAATTCAAGCAGAAGAATATAGAGAAGAAGTTGTTTTCTCAATGTACTACAAATCTACTTTTAATAGGCCTTTAGTTATACAGCAAGTTTAAAGTTCACCTATAACATGTGAAATATACTGGTCTTGATCTAAATCCTGTTAGACTACATGGAAAAACTCCCAGGGAACTCCTGCTACTAGTTATTCTTCAGGTGTTTGATTTTGCTACTCAAACAATGCTCAGTTCTCACTGTTTCCTTATGGAGCACACAAAAATGCACTTTTCCTTACATTCATCATCCTTTGCTAGAAACATTGAAATAGTTTAAACAGAAAAATAAATTACGGCAGTTTTAACAAGGCAGAATGTTATGCTGTCCAATATGGACAATTAACATTTTACCAGCTTCACTTGCTAAAATAAAACCTTGTTCTCATCTGCTGCCCCAAGCCCCTCAGTAATACTGACATTAATTTTACTTCTTAATTGCAACAGATAATAGTCATGGAAAAAAAGGTGATAGAATGGGATAGCACCAGGTTAGCCCAGTACTCCTAACTAGGAGCTCCCTGGGAATAGGGAGCAGTGTGCAGGAGAGTCTGTCCAGCAGGGATGCTGGTGAGCAGGATTTCTCCATATAGAATTTATGGATAAATCTATAGAATACAGAAACACAAATATGGATGTGTTTATGCAGGTACAGGATCTGTACACAGCAGTGAGCACCTTCCCTGCCTCCTGCTCTGTGTCGTGTTGCAGAGCTCAGAATGGGATTAGCAAATTCTCAATTTGAGTTTGCCTCATGGTTCTGGAAGAGCAGGGTGACAACAGGAAAAGCCAGTCAGACATCCAGCACAGAAAGATATACATTTAAGAACCATAAAATCTCCATTTTGGCATGGTGAGGAATCCAGAGCTCCCATCTAACCACAAAGGTGCTTTTGGATGCCATTTTGAGACCCAAAGCTGGCTCTGGTGGAGGCAGCAGATACAGCTGGGAGGCATAGGGAGAGCAAAGGGTTAAGCTGGGGCCACACTCCAGGTATGTTTGTTTCTGCAGGAATGAATGGAGTCACTGTGAGCAGCTGAGTGTTATTTTAACACCTATTCTCTCTCTGGCTCTGTGGCCAGTTCACATGGAACTGAGTGTTTCCATGGAGGAGCGAATCCATCTGTGTTTTCTCACCTGCAGGTGTTGGGGGTTTAATTAAAAGCTCCAACTAATATGTTGCTATTTTGTGAAGGGATGTGAATTATAACAAAGGCAAATTATGAATGATAATGAAGACAAAATAACTCACTTGGAAGCATTGTTTGGTGTGTTTTTTCCCCCTTGTAACATAGGAGAATGTACTTTAATGAAATAATCAAGGATGAGCACTAATTTCCTCTCATGGCCTCTTTGTCTGTGCAGGCAAGGCAGGTACAGTTTCATTTGCATGGGGACTGCACCCATTTAAAAAGCACAACCACTTAGAGCCTGACTATGAGTAAAAACCTTAAGATGCATTAAGGAAAGTCGAGTTCTTACACAGAGTTTAAACGAGCCTGCCTTCCAAATTCAGCCACATGGAGTAAATTCGTTTGCGATTTGCAATAATTGGGCATTCAAGCTGCTGCACTGGGTGTGTGGAGACACAGAGCTGAGTTTCACAACCACCTGAATCTCTGCGCAGTTTGGATCCTTTCTCTTAATTAGTATTAGAAAGTAGGAGTGAACATAATGGTCTCACTTTGATGCAAACATTAGGACTGGAAGCGTTGCTGTACATTTCACATAGTGAAATATGCTTTATATGTCAGAATCTCACTGTCAGAACAGAATACAAATAACTCCATTATGACTTTCCAGAATGGTCCTACCTTTTTCTCCATGTCTCTGACATGATGGATATGGAAGGATCCTTTTAGAAAACTTTTGGGAAGGCAGCCATTCAAAATCTCCCTAAATTACCGTTAGGACATATCTTTATTTTATTACTCTGCCCCAGATTCTGGCTCCTCCAGACCTCACCACCTCACAGGGGCCAAGAGATCTGAGCAGAGAGTTCCAGGCTGCCCTTAGTGCTGATTTAAAAAGCCAGTGGAAAGAATGGTAAATAAAATTGGCCCAAGAGGCTGACAGAGCCTGGGGCAGTATCAGAGGACTCTGAGGATTTAAAGAGCCATAATACAAAGCACAAGCTACAACACAATTCCAGCAAGACACAAGTCTCTTACTCCCTATCAAAATCCACAATATAGATCTGTCTCATGCCTATAAAAATTACAGAGAAATATACTTGTCATTCTAAGTGAAATAATAAAGGAGAAGAGGAAGGTGATGAAGCGATGGAAAAAGAGGAAGATAAGGATAGGCAGTGATTGAGGGGAAAAAAACCACCAAAAAAAAGGGACAGCGCAGGGTTTGTAAGTGTGAAATACTTGGTGATTATGTGTTGGCACCAGGGTAACAAAGAGAGAATGTGGAAAAAAAAGAATGAGAGAAAGGCATAAACAACAGGGAAGAATGACGGAGGAAAGAGAGATGGAAGCAGCCCGATGCCAGGAGGAGCAGTTGTTAATTACACTTAGGTGGATTTGCTGTGGACAGGAACGTAACCTATTCTGTTCTATTAATCATTAGTATCCAGGGGCCTCCAATGGCACATGAAGTATGTGTTATCTGTCCCCTGGTCATTTCTCCGGGGAAAGATGTGTGTTCAGAGGGTATGGAGAGATTCCTTTTCTTCTTTCTTAATATACATGTTGTTGTGTTTTCAGTTTCGAGATGGCAAGGTCAAAGAAATACTCCTTCCCTTGCACAAATGTGTCTTTGAGGCATCAGGGAATTCAGGAGGGAGAGAACCAAACAGAGCTTGCAAAAGGAAAGGGATCATAAAATGTGGGTTTTTCCTTCACCAGCTCATAGTGTATTTTTTGTCCAGGCTTTTGGGATCATCTCACCAAAGAAAAATAAGACTAAAACCTCTGCCTGTGGCCTTTTTTCCATCCTCTCACTGCTGCTTTCATTTCACCTGGAATTTTCTCTGCTTCTTTCTCTCCACTCCCACCTGAGCAGATCCCCCTGCCCGTGTTCCCGCAAACCTGAAGCTGCAGCATGTCGGGAATGTGGCACAAGCCTGAGTCCCACTGCCCAGAGCCCCAGCTGGGTGCAATCCCACACCAGAGAGGCAGACTGGAGGTTTTTCTCATGGATGAATTTAACCTAATTAACCTCCTGTAGGCACATCCTGCAGCTGGGCTCAGAGAAGAGCCCCCAGACTGTCCTGGAGGACTGGCTGAGAGCAGCACAGCCCCCTCTGCATCCATCATCACATCCTTGCCACTGCTCTGGCTCCTCATCCATCCTTGTATCCATCCAGACACAACTGAGCTGACATTGTCACCTGAATGTCTCAGGGCTGTGACACAGCAAGAGTGCAAAGTGCAGTGAATTAACTCAGGATACCTGGAGCACTCTGTCAGGGCAGCCTGGCAGTGGTGGGGACACTGTGAGCACCAGGTGTTGGCACCAGGGACAGGCACCACCAGCAGAGTGTTTTTCCTGCTCTTAAGGAAGGTATATCACTGATCATTATAAATGGATAGTGATTGTAAGGCTAAATTCCCATCAAGGGGTTGATGAGTCATTAAAACCCCTCAAGCTTTGTTCTCACAGTTTATTGCCTCATCACCATCACCACCCCTTCATGAAATTATTGTCTTTTAATTAGCTCTAGCCCTTTCATTACTGTCTGTATCATTGCAGAGACAGAAATAGGGAAACAGCTCGAACCAGTATCTGATTGCCCCTTCTGCAGCCACTAATGAGGGATTAGAACAGGGTCATATAAAATTATGGCCTCTGTGATACAGCAAACTGATTTTTTTCCCTTAACAAAGCAGAACCTGGATATGTCTTCTGGTTCTTCTTCCAGGAGTATAAGGGTCAAGTTGAAGAGAAGTTGTGGCAGTATTCAAGGCCAGGCTGGAAGGGGCTTGGAACAACCTGGGATAGTGGAAAGTGTTCCTGCCCATGGCAGGGGGTGGAACGAGATGATCTTCAAGGATTCTTCTGACTCAAACCATTCTGGGATTCTGAAGCATCGTTCCCCTGCCACCAGGAAAGCCTCCAGTGGTTCCTCCCATCTCAGCCTCTCAGAAGTTGCTGTGCTGCTCAGCTGTGGGGCTGGTGGGAGACTCAGCCAGCAGAACACCCAGTGTGGGACAATTCCACCTGCTGTGCACCCACAGATTCCCTGTCTCCAGTGGGAGATGTTGATTGGAATATGCTAAATAACAGCAACCATCCCAACTGCAGTGATCTCCTGTATTTAAAACACGGGTTTACATGCCCCATAAATTTCAGTATTTGTAATTATACGATATATATGAAGAGAGTGAGTGGAAGAGAGCAAATATATTATGTGAGGAAACAGCATTATCGATCCTGTATTATACAGTGCACAGGAAAATTAGTTAACCATACAGCTCATTGGTTTAAAGATGGCAGTAAAGTTTAAAGGCATTCTGTTGTGAAGTTAAATATAACAGCCACGACACAAATAGAACAATCGCTTTCCCCGGATTTCCCTGGCAGCCAAGGAATTCAGGGGCTGGATCCTGCTCCAGCAGAGCTGCTGCAGCTTCAAAATAACCCCACAGGAGCACGTGGAGTTACCCCAGATTTACACCACAGTAGCTGGAGCAGGAAGGTTTAAATAAGGCTTATGTAATAAAATGGGAATTTCTAATGGTTCCCTGTGGGGAAGGAAGGCAAGGTGAAAGCTGCATCTGCTCAGATCAGAGAGGGACTTAACAGAAATGGACTCCAGCTCCTCACAAGTTATTTGATCTGAAAGAGTTTTGTTTGTTTAAATGAAAACAGGTCAGAGTAAGCAAAACTATTTACTAAAGGAGGCACCCCTGGGAGTAGAAGCCAACCCTACATGGGCTTCTCCATTTCCAGACAGTTCCGGTTGCATTCCAGCTTTTAGACCACTCGTGCCTGGAGTCAGGACTGGTTGTTCAGGAGGGTGGGCACACTTCCAGCTCCAGGTCTCCTTCCTGCTTCTGCCAGGCCTTTGCTTTGGAATCTCCAAGGTGTCATTGGCTGTTCCTGCTCTCCAAGAGGTGCCAGATGAATGAGAACACAGAGAGGTCTGGTTATGCCACGCTGGGCAAGGCATTCTGTTTCTCCAAGAGAAGATTCCACAAAATACAAAATGAGACCAGAGCACTCCACTCTGGAGCCATCAACAGCTCCACAGCAGGCTGCAGGCTACACACAGCTGGGGAGTGGAGCAGTGGAAGTCAACAGAAAATACAAGGAATTGCAGAAATACCGGGTAGGAAGATGGAAAAAATAATAAATTCTGCATTTAATTTCTCGCCCCCCCGTTTCATACAAATGTGATCTAATTTAATTTCAAAGAAATCTCTCTCCCGGATGCTCGGAAAAGGTTAAAATGCAATTTTCTGAAACTAAGTTATTAGATAGAGGAATATTAACCTTTGAGCCCCATAGACTTTTACTCTTTTTTATCTCCTTTTCATTTTTGTTTGTGGGTCTATTCATTTTTTGGCGATGTCGGCCGTGTTGCTAGGGAACAGGCGGGAGATCGGGCTGAGCCTGGGCTCCTGGGCTGGACCCGCTCCCTCCTTCCCAGCGCTCGCTGCCGGCGCTGCCGGCCCCTCCAAAAAGCATTTATCACATCCTCGCTCGGTAATGGCCACTCAGTGGAGGGGAAATTGAGCTGACCCGAAGGCCAAAGCTGTTAGGGAGACTGGTGGGAAGGGTAAAAGGGTCACGGTACCCTTTTCCCACCCACTTAGTGGGCAGTAAGCAATAGAACAGCAGTGCCACTGTTTCCACTAACATATCCCGAGGCTTTGCACCTGAAATAAATGTTTGTTTGACATTAACGATAAAAAGAAAAAAAAATAAAAATCTGGGTTCCTCACAGAAGCTGGTTATGCTGTTTAAACTTCTCCAAGGTACGGGTAGAGTGGGGAGAATGGTTTAAGAGCTGATTTGTTGGGCACTGTGGACGTTATAATTATTTCCTTTTGATAGCAATAACTCCTGTATGTCCCCATCTCCTTTGATTCAGAGAAGGCAGGGATCACAGAAGCAAAACAGAAAGTCTTTTGTTTCCTTTGGGTCAAAAGCATTGCCTACCACGAAGATCTGAAAAAAACCTGAGTTTTGTTGACAAATCAAACACATAAATAAGCAAAATCACCCCAAAAATTACCTATATGCACAGCCTGGTTTATATTTCTGAAAGGTTATTTTATGGAAGCATTTACGAACTGAGAAAAACACTATTTTCTAGTAGAAAAGGAAAAATGGGAATAAACCCCATCTCTTTTTTCCCACAATAACCTACAATTCCAATTTCTTCTGGAGATACTGTGAGCTCATAAGAGCTGCAGGGCTGAAATCCTGATGGAAACAGAGAGCCTGGTTTTCAGAAAGCCATAAGAATTTATCGTGCTCCATTTCTTACACCCAGGGACCTTTCACAGGTAAAGGTGTTCCCAGGCAAGTAACACTTTTCACCATTAGACCCTTACTGGAGACCCTTCACTGGTGTCAGCAAAGAGCAGGATTTGGTGGCTATTAATTAGCAAAAATCATTGCTTATATGGCTTTTCCCTCACACAGAACTGGTAAACCACAATGAGATTGCTGCTGCTGTAGCCAGTGCTCTCAAACAACAATATTTAACCAACAAAAAGAGGCCGAGTCAATCTCGATTTTAGTGATTCCCAGGAAAGTCATCAAATAAAAATGTGAACTTTAAAATTGATCAGGATTAATTTCACTGACACTGTATCATAACATATATCTCTTTGGAGACTCGTTTGTTGGGCTGCGGATGCAAAGAAAGTAAGGAAAGAAATAAATCAGAATACAATAAGGCAATTAGACTTTTGCCATTGATAGAATACTAAAAATGTCTGATTTATCAAAGCATTAACAAACAGAAGTAAACACAAGATGTATATTTCCCTGCAAAATATCTGGTTAGGAAGAATAAAATAATAAACAAGGCTATGTTTATCAATAAATTTAATTTCCCAATATAGTGCCTCTCAGTGTGGAATGCCATTTCATCTGCTAATTTCAGGCGTGCAGCAATAGAAGGAGATTTATCACATGAATACCAATACAGTAAAAATCCTCTTCCTGTCTCTCTGAAATGAGAAGATTCCCTTTTCTCCACTGTTATCTGCATATTAAGGATAAAATATCAGAGGCGTACATGCACACACAGAGAGATGCACCTACACCAATCTGATTTCCCGAAACTTTTATGGGATGTCAGGGCAATTATGGGAGATTCCTTTAAAACCCAATGGTTTGGAGCTCTGCAGGATTTACTGGAGACCCAGAGAGTGGCAAAACTCCTCACAACATTACTAAAAGCATGAAACACTTCCATATTTCACAGTTGTTCTGTTAGAATAATACAATGAAAACAGTCAGATTGCCAGTTTTATTTCCTATTCCTGGCTGCAGGGAGGTGGAATCTGAAGGATGGGAGGCAGTGCTGGCTCATGGATCATATTTAGGCTGCTTACTGCACTCGAACACCCGCAAAGATGGCAAGGAATTGTGTCATCTTAAACATCTGAACAGAGTTAAGTCTTAATCTGGAGGGAAGATGGGATGCTGGGTTACCTAATGAGCTTCAGAAATGTCTGACATCACAGGGAACAATCCCACCTGGGAAGTGAGGGAAGGGAATAATCCTCACACGAGGTCCCTGCGAGGGAATTTTGCTGTTATCACTTCTCAATCACTGTGGTATCCAAACACCACCATCTGTACAGGATATTTAAGATTTCCCCAAAATGTTTGCTTCTCAGAACAAACACAAAGGTTTTCAAGAGAAGGAGCAAAACTAAAGGAAATTATGCATTTTAGAGAGAAAGTGAAGGCAGAAGTAGTTAAAACACAAGGCAATATTCTTAAAAATATCTGAGCAATATTTAGCAAGTCTAAATCAGTCAGAATTCTGAATTTTAATTTAAGTTTTTTATTTAAAAAAAGGGTAAGAAATCAGATGGCAGGAAATACAGCCTAGTGAGAAATTTAACAGGTGAGTAGTAGTACAATACAAATGGGGTAAAATTCCCCATCAACTCCCCAAGATGAGTTTTCCAACCAATGCTCAGAATTGGATATACATTTTCTCTCACCACTTGCTGAAAACAAATTGCACCCTTCCACCCTGAGCTAACACGTGCATAACTCAGAATTTCCCTAAACCAATGCAAGAACCAATTTCAAAAGGCAATCTGGAAATTATTAATTTAAGAAGGCTGAATGAAGTGTATCGTGCTCTGTTATTGATCTGAATACAACTGATTGTAACAGATAGATCCATTTTTCACAAACAGCAGTGGGAAACTCATCACTGCAGTTACAGAGGGTCCATAAGCACCGAAGGATTTGGCATAATGGATCTTAAATATGAGATTATAAGGAAGGCAGAGCACAAGTGTTTAACTGCTTTTGTATGCCAGCATTTATTAATCATAATCCTCCAGGAAACCAGACCAGATGTCTTGAAACACCCTGGACCAGTCACTTAACTGATAGCAAACCTGGAAAAATCATATAATTTATTGAGCACAGTACCAAGCTGAGTCCAAAAAGCTATTTGGAAAGCGAAGCAGGATTGTACAGACTTTTAAATAAAGCTATTGTACTTTCCCCTCTTTCCCCTGTTATCCATTCCTGGAACTATAACATATTGTCTCTTGTCAGGGACCAACATGAAAAGGAAATTACATGGCTGTCTAAAGTTATGTCTTCACTGCAGACCAGTCTTTCAGTGCAGCTTTGCATTGATGGCTCTCCTGATGTTACAATATAAGCAGAGAGGGCTGAGGAGTTTTCTCTTGGTGTCACTTGTTCGGGTCAGACTCAAATTGTGGGAGAGAATTAACCACAGCTAAATACTCTGAGATGGTAACAACACCTCAAATCCCCCTGGAATTATCTGCTGATCTTTTTGCTGAACAAAAATGTGTTTAAAATCTACATTTTCCCTGGAAAAAAGAAAAGAGTGATGAGGATATGGGAAGGCTAAAGGATCCATTAACACCATCAATCACTTTCTCAGAGCAACACAGCCCCAGCCCACTCTGCACCAGAAGCTGAAGGGAGCTCATCTTTCTCCCCTGAGGTCCAGAGTCCCCCTCAGTGTCCCAAATCAGTTCATGGTAGGAAAATGCAGCTTTCAGTTCCCGGGGGAGAGCTGAGATTTGGGGGTTCCTACTGAAACCCAAGCTGTGTTAGCACGGGCATGCAAAAGCTGTGGTTCAAGTGTGTGTTACTAAAACAGTCAGAGTGAGCTCCACGTGTTCAACGGGCTGTTTACAGACTTACATACCAGCAGCCCCAGTTAATGGGAATAAAAACTGAAACTAAAGTATGACTGATATCCTTTTGATGTGGCTTATGTGTGCTCTTTCCTTTTATAGCAGATGGATATTTTTCTTGCAGGAGATTAAGCTGTAAATTGGAGAATGCTTTCCTTGACGTTTGCCATTATGGTCCTGATGGAAATGAATGGGAATAATTAGTGTGAATGGGGGTTTTTTAAAATTAAATTATTTGTCCTTATGCTCCTTGAAGTTTGGGGATGCTGAGTAATGCCGTGCTATGCCCTGCATTCTCTTCAGAGGTTCTGTGCTGGCTAAATTAATTACAAGACAAGCCTTTGGAATTAAGTGTATTTTAAGTTCAGAGGCATCTGTTTAGAGTGTCCTAATACCTCCAGCCCCTTTGGAAATGTACTTGTTATTATGAGTGGTATAATTTTCATTTCCGCTGGCATGGTTATAGCAGGACTTCTTCAGTTTCACACACACTTCATTTGACCTATCAAGGACATAAACTCAAGATATTGTCTCACCCTTTTTGTTTTTCTAGCAAATAGAAGTGAAAACATTCATTTAAATACACCCTAAGCATTAAAAGAATGTTGTTCCTGCTGCTTTTCTCTTTAAATACGGAGATGATTGTTATTTTTTAAGAAATAAAAAAAATGCAAGAGCAAAAAATGCCTTGAAGATTGCAGAAATCTGTAAGAACAATGTATCTGTCTTCCCTGTAATTGGTGCAAAAATAAAATGTGTGAATAAAGTATTAAATATCAAATTCATTAAGTGGAATGGTAGCAATAATAAGTGGGAATAAATTGGAAATAAAACTGGGACTTCAGGAGGCTTGAATTCAAAGCAGTAGTAGATTTTGCTCTCTGAAATAATAGAACTTTCGTTTTGTTTTATAATTACATATTGAAGGTGCTGAATATGACATAAATACTCAACTGAAGGAAGAAATTCCTCAAATATCTGCTTTTATGGGAAGAACTAAAGCCTGGCAGATCTATGTAGATCCCGAATATTCTCAAGGATGCAGTTGCACCAGGCATTGCCTACAAGGGAAACTGAAATTTAGACAAGTCCAGCACGTGTACAGCAGAATTCCTGCAGCACAGCCCCACGTGGATATCAACACAGATCCAAGCCAGGCTCATTCCCTTGCCAACAGGAACCAGAGTTGGACAACTTCTCCTGAAACATTTCCGTGCACAAAACAGGCACAACTCCTTCACTCTGAGGTTCTGCAGTCCCTAAACTCGGGCAAGAGCAGTGTAAAAGAAGAGAAGGAAGATGTTATCTGGCTGATATTATGGCTGCTGCTGTTTTTGTTGCTTCTTTCAGTCCATGTTGGTGGGGGTCACAACAAATATTTGGCAGATTCGGGGAGCTTGGAAGGAAAAACACAACGAGGAAACAGCTCACTGCAGAGGAAGAGGACTGGGGTGAGAGAGGAAAGTGTGTCTGAGGGGAAGGAACTCCATAGAAAACTGGAGCCATCAGCTAGTGGAGGTCAGCCATGCCTTTGGAGCACAAAATGTGATTCCTTCCTTCTTGGAAGGGAGGACCACGCTGGGCACTTGATATCAAAAATATCAGATACCAGGCCAAAAGTGAGCCCAGTTCCTCTGGTGACCCCCCTTGTGTTCACAGCACCTGCTGTCACTGGTGCCCTCTGGTTCTCTGGTGCCTTCTTTTGACACCAGTGGGGAAATGGGAATTCACTGCCAATGGCTGAAGCCCTGGATTAAGGGATGAGCCTCCTGGCAGAGCCACTGGGCACAAACAGAGGGAGACACCAGTGGGGCCTTCTCCAAGAAGCCCCTCCACATTAGGAAGAGGTTTGCTATTCTTCCCTGGCTCCTGAGCACACCAGCATGGACACAGCAGATATTCCCTGACCCAGGATCTGTCTTTAATCCTTCATGGTCAGCTACAGGAACATATTAAAAACCCAAAGAAGGTGGAATCACCTTCTTGCAGGACATGCACTAGAAAATGTTCCTGCTGTTTACTTGCATCTGCAGACTTTTAAAGCCCCTCATTACAATATTGCTACTCTGCTGTGTACACTGGACACTTGAAATATCACCAGCCCAGAGCGAAATGCCAACATCCGCAGGATCTAAAAGGTGCTCAGCCATCGAGGGCTGTGGCCAAAGCAGGCATATCTGAGACTAAACACGTCAGCAAGGAAGACACGTGTCATTGAGACCCTGGGGTGCTCGGAGCGACAGGAGTGCTGTCCCTCATTCCCACACTTCCCAATATTTCCTTGATGTAAGTGTAACAATAACTTAGAATTAATTTCCTGGTGTTCACTTAAACCACGCTCTTCTGTTACCTTCCTTTCCCCATCTAAATTACTGTCTTTCCTTCCCCTTAATAAGTTTTTTTTTTGCCTGGGAGTTGTGCTGCGATGAGAGGCAGAGCACATGAGGTGGTTCTGTACAGAGAGGAGTACATTGCACAGCCATTTGTACTGTAAATCTCCTTCTATGGGCTGTATTAAAATTCTGCATATACCCCATCAACCCATAATCTCCTGGCATTACTCATCTCCAAAGCACTGCTCAGCCAGGTTCTGCATTGGCTTTTTCCTCAAACGCTTAACAGATAGCAAGTAAACTAAACTGATGTGAGAAAGCTCCGTTCATTGGAATCTAGGGAAAAAATAAATTGTGTTGGCACATTTTATTGTGTTTCTGAACAGAGCAATAAGGCTCCAGCCTTAGCTGAGAATAGCTGGGATTTTGGAACTCGCTGGAAAAGTTTTCTCTTGGAAGATGGATTAAATTGATAATTTTTTCCTAGACGGAGTGCACTTCAGGCTCATTTTGCTTTGTAATTAAGAAGAAAGCCAGAAACATCATTTACACATTAAGAATTTAATAGATATATTTTTCTAGCTTTATGCATTAGCACAGGACAGCCCATTAATGAAATAAGTCTTCCTTCAGGGTCAATTTAGATGGGCTGTAATCTTCTGCAAATATATTGCAAATGAGGATCATTTAATGATCTTAAAACTAACTGCCAGAAAAGGAATGTTATAACTCTCCAGACAACAAAAAGAGGTTTTGGCATGACTTGCAGTACCTTTGTAATTAGCAAATGTTTAATTTCAACCCACCAGATCATAAAATTTAAAATATTGTCTTCTGTGGAGGTCAGCTTCAGACTCTGACCTGGGGTGTTAATTCTGAGAAAGGAGAAGGCTGAGGTTGTGTTTGTCACTCAATACAACAACAGCTCCAGCTCCTTTCTCAAATCTGGATGCTTCAGCTGACACCTGAACCCTCCCTTTGTACAATCAGATCCTGCCATGCAAGGAAAAGCTACAAGGAAGGATTTAGTGACAGCAAGAACATGCAGGTGAGAATTAATATTTTACTCAGGCTAGAGTTTGTCAGTGTAACTCTGGGAGTCATACACCTGTTTATTTTTTTTTTTTTTTTGTAGGTGGTCACACCAAAGCACTTCTCCATCTCCCACTCTGTGTTCTGCCTGCATCTCCTTTTTCCCCAGGTACTCTTGCCCTGACTCATCTTCATGCAAACACATTTTGTGCTCCAAAATATGGTAGCCAGATTTTGTGAATTTAGGAAGGAGTTCTGCATGTTTTGTAACTCATGACAGCCCCTCAATTTTAACCTTTTCTGACTCTGTAGGATGAGTCTCCTTCCTGTCCTCCTTTCTCCCAGACACAGAGCCATCCCCTCTAGTGGAATATTTCAGTAGCCCAAGCAGGGAAAACCCCTGTGCCTTTCCCAGCCTGACTTACAGGTTTCCTGACAGTTTTTCTAAGGTGTCTTACTCAAATAAATGGGCAATTTGCTCACTCCAGTTTGACAAGATGGTCTCTGTAGGATATTTCTGGTTTCTTGTACCAGGAAAAACCTTGGAACAAATTTTGTATTAGAACAAGAAACACATTCTCAGTTCTGTAAAAGGTTTCCAGTCTCTCTTCTATCCGATGAGTAAAAATAAGTAATTTTCATCTTGTCTTCATCTTCCTTCTTTCCCTTCTTTCAAAATCATTTTTAAAAATCACTTTTACTTATTCCACATTTACTTGTTTTGTGTTTTATAAACTTAGAGTCATAATTCTTGTAAATGGCAGTGGAGTAATGGGAGTTTTGTGCTTGGTTGGGAATTTTAATTATTTCAACAGAGACCCATTTGGGTCAACACCAAATATTAATGGAAATTTTACCCTAAGCTTGTTTCAATCTGCCTAAGTGCTTTTAGTGGGAAAATCCAGAGTTCAGGGACCTGAATATCCAACAGTGACTTTGACTGAAGTTAAGGATTTTGTGCTGCCAGCAAGAGACTTGTGGTGTTTGTTCTGCTTTGAGAGTGACTTTTGATTGACTAAAACTTCCATTTTAAAGAGAAGAGTGCAGTAAAGCGTATTTCCCACATTCTGACAGGTTTTTTGGCTCCTTTTGCTGTCAGAGAAGATGCTGTATGAGCCTGTAGCAAAGCATTTACTGAGGTCAGCTTTTCTGCAAGATCTGGCCATGATAAAACCAATTTGGCTATCAGTTTCCAAGAGGGGCTAGACAGAGAAACACTCAAGGAGTGAGGAGTTTGTGGGAATGCCCCATAGGCAGTCCCTTCTCCAAGATATTTGAATCTTTGTGACACGTATGCTGTTAAAAGCACAGGACTGTGGAATGGCAATCAGCCTGGGGAGCAGCCCTTGCCAGCGGGGCAGCGTTAATTCACCGGCTCAAGCTCTAAGAAATCACCAAGCTTTAAAAAGGGGCTCATACACAGCCTGTATTGTTGGGATCCCTTGAACTCTGCGAGGAAGAAAACCTCTGGGGCTGACTGGAGGCACTCTGTGCTTCCCTCTGTTTTATTGCACACCCTCAGACACAATGTGTAAAAAAGGTCAAGACATCATGTAGGCTTTTGCATTAAGCAGCAGAACGCTAATTAGTTTTACTGACAATGAGGTTTTGTGCCTGTGTTCTAATATTTTGATGTTTAGTTTTGCTTGAAAACAAAGTCGAACATGATACAAAGCCTCTTCTATTCTCTGTTGTCTTTCCCTCGACATTATTTTTAAGCTCATCATGTGTTCTCCAGCTTGAGTGCTAAGTGTTCTGTTGCTTCAGTTTTAATTTAATGCTCCTACTTCAAAGAGAACAAAAAAGCACAGTCTCGTAGGCCATTGGATTCATCTCTGAAGTAGCATTTGTAGAAAACATCAGGTAGTAATTGTTTCCCCCAGCTCTGTCTCTGAAATTTGTCCTACTGAGAGCTGCTGCAGCACAGCCTCTGTGTGTTTAACTCACGGCACTCAAGACACATTTTTGCTGCTTTTTCCCAAGGATATTTGCTCGAGTTACACTGATGAGAGGGCCTACCTAAACAATAAAAAATTTTGTTAATAGGCTTTTGCAACCAAATTATCTTTTATGAGTGTTTTTTGGCTGTAGACAATGCTGCTACTGCATTAATTCAGGCTCTACTTACTGCCTTTAAATATGTGTGTGTTGGAAACACACCCAACCTCAGTGAGCTCTGAATGTCCCCGTCTACAAAACAGTCACACACCTGTACAGGATACACATTCAGCCAACTGCTTTTTGCAAGAATTTAAAAATATGTGTACATGTCTGCAGGATTAAGATGTGTTAGCATTTTGGTTCCCAATCGATGGGAATGCACATTGAAGTGCTTATTCCATCAGAGTTATTGATGGTATAAAAGTATTTTGTGGTGATGATGATGATGACGATAGTGATGATGATGATGATGAAGGTAGTAATAATAGTAATAATAATAATAGTAGTAGTAATAATAATAATAATAATAATAATAATAATAATAATAATAATAATAATAATAATAATAAAAAATTCTTCCCACTGGTTAAAATATACCCATCCTGCACCTTCTCAGAAGAGACCAGCTGATTCTGACTGTGCCATGAATCAGCCAAGTGCTTCAAGACAACTTCTGCCCAAACACAAATCCAGTTTATTTAGTCAGGCTCAATACTGTGTTCATGTGGTTGCAGAGCTCTCAGCTGGCTTGGAGAGCAGGCAGACTGAAAGCCTGCCTGCCCAGAATGTACTGTGGAGAAATAACCTCCATTTTTGGCACAGAAGTGCTATTTCATTCAAAACAATGATACTGTTAGAAGAACACCAGTCAGGAATGAGAGCAGTGCAGAGGCACACTCAAAAGCTCAATTCAATAACCACATGACAGGCTCGGAGGCAGCTGTAATGGCAGCAGTTCAAAGGTCTAAAGAGCTCCAAGAAGAAGGAAGCCAAAAGCTACTGTGGAGAAAAATTTGTCATAACTTAGTATCCTGAAGCATCCAAGTAAATAAAGCCAGTAAAAAAAAAATTATGTGCACTTTCCTCACCTTCCAGGAGCAATGGGGAAGGGGGGAGAACACAGATTAAGTCACATGTAATAAAACAAGAGGGTGAATCTAAATATTTTGTCCTTCTTTAGTCTGCAGAGCAGCCTTTGCCCTGATGCTCCCCTCGCCTGCTCTCCTGCTCCTGCACCACTGCCAATGGGAATGAACTGGGTGCCAAAAATTGTCAGTCAGGGACTCCATCTGAAAGAGCATTTTCTGCTCCACAGTGAGCGAGAGTGGCACAAACAAGGCTGGCTTTTCTTTGGGACTTCGGAAGAAAATGGCCCGAGCAGAGAAGCTCTCACCAAATCCAGCTTTCCCCACGTTTGACAGCTTTTAGTTTCCAAGTTCTGCTTTCAGGGAGTTCCAACCTGCGGTTTGCAACACGTATCTAGGATGGGATTCCTGGCACAGTGGGAAGTTTGCACCCTCAGGTGGGATTAGGCTCTTGGCAATGCCCAGGCAGTGGCCACCAGACGCTTGGGGTGTGTCCCCTGGATGAACTGGGTGGCTGACACCTGCCAGCCTCTTCCCAGGCCAGGTTGGGGATCCTGTGATGGCAACAGCCCTCTGTGAGAACATAAGGAGGGACACCGGGCTGGAATGGCACCAATCCCAGGCATTGCCCGGGCATCTCTCCAGAAGGACTCTGGAAATGCTACCACAGGACATCAGCTGACAGAACTGGGGAGGGATTTGGGACTCCTGGGGGGCCCAAGCTCATCTATCTCCCCAGGAAAATCCAGGTTTGGGCTTGGGTGGAACACAGTGTGACTCAATCTGCCAGGGCAGCTGTAATGTGCTATAAAGTAAAAGGTTCAAACTGAAAATTCTCTGCTGAGCAGAGGAGCAGGTTTTTCCCAGTTTTACAAGTGTCCTTAGGAAACAAGGGTGCTATAAAGGTCCTTCAGCTCCTGCTACAGAGCTCTGGGATATTTCAGACACAAGAACAAAAGGACAGGCTCAGTGCTGGAGGGCTCAAAACACAAGAGGAGTTTCTGTACTAACTCTGTCTTGTTTATAACACAGTCCTAACCAAACCCATAATATTTAGGGGCCACAAACTCTGATCCCTTTTACTGAGAAGTCTCCTCCTATGTGAGCAGTTTTGAGGTTTCCAAAGGGAATGGTCAGGGAGCAGCCCACTACATAGCACGAGGAGGTGAGTAAGAATTTTGCTTGAAAGCCTTGTTGGAAATGTCATCTGATCTGTCCATTCCTGGAAGGAGAAAGGATGTTTAACTCTTTGCTCTTTTTGCCTATTTGCATATTCATCTTGGTTAATCACATGGAAGTCAGAAATGGGCTGTAGTTTGATGGGGTTTTTTAGAAATTTCCTACTTGTTTTTATCCACTGTGTACACTGGAACCAATACAGCAAATCATTGTGGAAGGAACTGGTTATTAGCACATCACAGCACACAGTGTGTCTTCTTACACAATTCAATATTTTTAATTACTTGCCTTTACTAGTGAAACAAAATTTAGAGTCAAGTTTCAAGTAATCCCTTTTATTGGACTAATGCAGCAATATTGACAGCCTGGCTTTAGGGATACACAAAACTCCCCTGCAGGTCAGCAAGGGGTTGGCTCCAAGAATGGATTCCTATACCCAGGAAGGTGCTTTGTCAATAGTGTGCAGTTAGTCCAATAAAAGGGATTACTCAAACATTGGCTCTACACTTAGTCTATAGAGAAAATACCTGAGGTTTTTTGTCAACACATTTATGACTTTAAGTATGTCTGGTTTGTGATGAACCACTCCAAGCTGAGAGTTGTCTTAAATAAGCTGTAGCTATATTTTTACTAAAAAACCCCCTCTCTTTAACCCATTTTTTCATTTACACAGGGACAGCACCCATAGGACCTGATTTTGATCAGCTCCTGAGCCTGCTGGCACAGGTCTTAAATACAAGAATAGGGATTTCCTAGATTCACAAAGTGTACCCACACTGTCCCTGATGTCTGTTAGTTTGAAAATATAAACAAGAATCTGTCTCAAAGAATGTCAGATGAAAGCAAAACCACCCAGAACAGCAGTGACTCCAAGTCACACCAGCAGGACCCAAAGTGGAAGACAAGAGCGAGCCCATCACCCACTGACCATAAAGGTTTCTTGTCTTCCACTCCTCAGCTGAGAGCTTCGCATCCAAAATGGATTTAGTTATGGAGTTGGAAGTTCCTGAAAATAGAGCTTTTATAAGGTAATATAAACCCTAACACAACCTTAATTATAGTGACACCATCTCTGCACTATAAATAATGACATCTTTGAGCAATGTGATGCATAGTAACCTGAAAAGTGATGTAACATAAGCAATGTCACTGCTAAAAGTTAAAGGGGAACACATTTTTCTCAGGCAGAATACCCACTATCAATTCAGACAGCACATATCTGATCTAGATTTATGGCAGTGAATAATAGTGTCATGAATGCTAAAGTGTCTGCAGCTTTCAAACAATTTGGCAAATCTGTACATCAAGATCAGTTTGAAAAGGAAGCACAACTCTTCCTCAGATAATTGCAACTAGAATAACACCACATATACTTTTAACATGGATTTAAAGGAAGGGCCTTCATCTTTTGTGCTTTTAATAAACACAGTGAAGGACATTATGTATGGACTGAAATACCTGGAAGAGGCAAGATTTATATCTGTGAAAGTAGGAGAATTTCTAATAAGATTGAGATAATTCAATACCTGGTGAAAATATGAAGGGTTTTCCTTCAAAATTTAGCAAATATTTTGGCAGCTTCTTAAAAATGCAATTTTACTTCAAAAGCTCAGGTTTAAGTGTTGTGTCAACCTGATGAACTTGAGAAATGCCCAAACAACAGGTTGTGGCATTCAGGGATGTACGTTATGTTAACCACATATTTAAGTTAAAGCAAGAGAGCTACATGATTCCCATGGGATGTGTTCAAACTCCTACTTCAGTTACAGCCTGAATCATGAATTCTGAACAAAATGTTGACAGTCCTTATGAAATAAACTCCTGTTCCAGGTAACAGGCATTTTACTGACTGAAAACAGAGTAAGATCCTTGGGATTTGATCATCACCACAATACACAAGCAATTCCCTCACTGCTTTTCATTCCTGAGGAGACCACTTCTGGGACATCTTTATTCCTCATGACACTTTAAAGACTGGGAAATAACCACTGGATCCCAGCCTTCCCTAGGATAGGAGAAGCCACCATTGTGTTCCCAGAGCAGCAAGCAGCTGCTGGGAGACATTTTGCAATAGAAATAATAGTCCAGCTGGTAAAATAGGCTGTGAGATAGTGAGAGACTGGAGACAGAATGAAGGGGCTGACCTCACACCTGACCCAGCCTCTGCCAGCCCAGCCAGCCCTGGGTGCTCCTGCTGGGAGCAGAGACTTCCTGAAGGAGGTGAAGGTTGTAGTGGGCTGAAAAGGCCTTTTCCAGCCTCCCAACTTTATTGTCTCCCTTGTTCTCTTATGACTGAGTCATGAAAATAGCCATATTTAACTCTTTTTTTGGCCTTACAATATGTCCACAGTCCTGGTTGTAGATTCTTTAGGTTGTGGTGGAGGGAGCAAACCTGGATCAGTCCATGGGGGTTTATTTTCCCCCGGAGCCGGTTTCCTGCAGTTCTGCTGTGCTGTCTCTGTTTTTAAGTACCTCAGTGCCTTCCTAGCCAGGATTTTGGGGAAGTGCTGAGGCACGCAAAGGCTGAGAGAGTATTGTAAAAGCTGATTTTGTTTCAGAGGGATATATCCAGATGATGGAAGAATATGCCTGGATATGTTTGCTTTTTAGTGCCTGTGGGCCTGACTCTTCACCAGTACAACCCAAGAACAACTGCACTGAAGGAAAGAGAATTATACCAGCATAAAAGCCATGCTGCTCTGCAGCCTGAGCACTCCCAGATTACTGCAAACATCGTGATTCAAACAGTACATGATTTTCTATTTTGTATGAGCATTTTTAACGTGATTAAACAAAGCCCAAAGGGCACAATGGCCCTGGTAAGAAAACTGATTCCTTGCACATACACTTCAAATGAAATGCAATGAGACTTTGTGATTCAGACCTTAGTAGGCACAAAATTTAGAATAACTCTGTTTATCTGCGCAAACTTTCCTTAGCCTGTTGCAACTTCAAATGTTTTAACTGTTACACATGGGTGTTTGGTAGAATATACTAAATAAAAAGTTTACAAAGGCTTTCTTTTTCTCCAGCCTACAAAGGACTCCAAATCTTTACTGTTCAGCACAGCTGCCTAGAATAGGCACACTGGAGCTTTTGTCCAGTGAGTCAAACTGAGTGGGAGTGAATACCATTAACCCTTAAAACAGAATTATCTTATTCTTTTGATTTTACTGGACACTGGAATATGTTTGTGGCCATATTTGGAACACATCCGGCTCAATCTAGAAGGACACAGGAATAATAGCTATCATTCAGATCATAATTAGCCATGTACTTGCAATAGCGGGATGGAAAGCAAAAGGAAAAACACTGAAAATGTTGTTTTTTTGGACTGTGACAAAGAGCTTTTTAAATGAGTTTGGGCATTTTTAGTGTCTGACTCATGTCTGGAGATTTCTGCTATATTCCAGAATCCTTTAACTTTTGTGTTTTTTATTTCTGCCTTTGACAATGACATGCTAATAGCTTCGGGCTTCCTACTGCCTTCTCGTGCATATTGCTCTCCTTTGTTTGCTGTCAGAGAGAAAATGTCAGAATTTTAGAGAGGGGGTTTTGTGATTGTGGCAAGAGTTAAGGAAATTTTAGTGTATCCTGTGATGACAGATTGGACCTTCTTCAGACAGAGTTTTCACATTTTATATTCTGCTTCTTTTTTTTCATGTGACTACATCATAAACTCGTAGCAGGCATGAGGAAATACCGCTTTAAGAGCCGCTGATTTATCAAGCATTTATCTAAGTGGAACATTTTTATTATTTTACCAAATTTTACACAAGGCCAATACATGCCAGAGCAAGAATGACTGAAAGGACTGAGGGCTGATCCTGCCCCACTGAATTTCATGGAATACCATTTTCCTCAGCCATTGAGGGCCAGGTTGGGACCAAGCAGCACTTTCTCTCAGATCATCACGCCCCAGACAGAGAGTGATAAGGCCATTAATGACTTCACAGTGGCGTTTGATGGCAAAGAATTTTGATGACCAGTGCACATCCACACTTGAGAGGAGGTCCAATTGCACATGGCAAGAAAAGAAAGGTGGGTGTGAGAGAAAAACAAAGGCCCGAAGTCTTTACTCACTGACATAACTCAGAAATAATTCCTTTGATGGCACTGAATTTACAGTGGTGTCAACCTGATAGTGGAAGATGTCTAAAGATGGCAGAGACAGATGAGCAGGAGGATGGCAACAGGATGTAGAATAAAGTGAGAACAGATGCATATAGGATGAGCACAAAAATAGAACAAAGCCCAGAGCCACAATTTTGCTGAAGAGCAGCAAACTATTAATCGCAGTACGGGGTGATGGAGCCTGCAGCACCTGGGCAGCCACAGCTCTGCCCCTCGGGGAATTACACATTTCATGGCACAAAAACCATACAAGCTCCTCCACAGCTTGCTAAATGAAGGTTGTGTGGCACTAAGGAGAACTCCCAGCATCACTACACGAAGCAAAGAGTCTTTCAGTGATGTTAAATTGGATCTGGCCATCACCTTGTAGGCTCCAAATGTGATGGTGGCAGCAATTAAGCAAAAGCAGTGTGAAAAAAACCCTAAAACAGTCGAAGAGATTTTAAAAAATAGCTCAAAGTAATTCTTTGCCTATTGCTTTAGGGTTTTTTCCCTTACTTCTCAAATACTGGCTTGTAAAAAGGTGATAAAATGGCATTGAAAACACGCAGCCAGGTTGTCTGGGAACTGAAGATTCTGAAGACTGGGTTAGGGCTGAGGGACTGAGTGTGCTCAAGTTAGAGACTCCAAGAACAGGAAAAGAAAGAGAAGATGTACTGTGCAGGAGGTAATGCCACGTATATTGCCATCCTAACACCAAGGATTATTAATAGGTCTCAAGCTGCCTGTAGATCTGGCATGGAAACTTGGACATTCTGGGCTCCTCACAGTGTTTCAGATTCCTTTATTGCCTGAAAGCTGTGTAAGAAAAGCTAAAGCCTTGTTTTCCCTGCACTGTTCCATCAGGGTGCAATATGAGGGCTGCTCTGGTCCTGGTGTTTCCCAAAACACAGAACAACTCAACCCAAGGCAGGATTTGTGCTCCTGGGTGAGTCAGGGAGATTGGGTGGCAGGTGGAAGATGAAAGATCACATCCCAAGAGTGCTGCGATCTTCCATGCTTTCCCAAATTACCCTCTGAGGCCACTTTCTGCGCCCCTGTCTGTTTGGAAGCCAATCAGGGATAACCTCTCAAGGCACAATTTCCACACTCTGACCTGGGAGCTTTGCCTCAGTACCCCAGTGCCTGCACCTGTGTTTTCTATGGCTCCACTGTAGCTGGGTAAGCAAATCCCACTGAGGGGTGAGACCTTTCCTGTAGCCCCTGGCAATGTGACCTGGCCACATGACCCGAGCCGTGTCCTTGAGCTCCTCACTCTTGGCTCTTCTGTGACATCCCTGAGATTTATGCTCTGGGGGTCAACACTTGAAGTCAGCACGTTCTCATGATGACACATCAGGCTGGCTGATGAAAGGATGCACAGGGCTGGTCACCATCCACAGCTGGAGAGCATGGGTTAAAGACATTTTAACAACTGAGTCCCTCACTGTGTTCTGAGCAGTTTGAGAAGATGCTTTCCATTACTACAACATCCTGAATCCATCTGTATCACAGGGCACTCAAGGACCTGGGGGAAAGTTCATGAGACTAAGGAAGACCTGGAGTTGACAGAAGTTTGCACTGGTGGGCATGGCCACTCCTTCCATTCCAAAAATTCCAGAGAGGTAAAACGACAAGATCCAGGAGAAATATGGTGAGAAACTGGCAGTGAGAGAGCCTGACTGCCTAAGGACAGGGAAAGCAATCCCTGATGATTAAAGATGTATCATCGCAGAGACCTGACATTGCTTGCACAGGATCATCCTGCAGGGTAGGACCCAGGCTTTGAGAAATGCTGGAGGAAAAATTCATAGGGTTCACAAGGAGCTGGGTTTGGGTGATGACGTTCTCCCATTCCCTTTTGGCCATAACAAACCCTATTCTTCCAGCTCCACACACAGTTTCCTTTCCCTCAGCTTCTAGTTTTACTTTCCCTTCCCACGATTTTGTCAACATGAAATTATAAAGCTGATCCTGGCAAACATAGGAAAAAATGTGACAGGAATTTTGTCACTAGATCAGAGGAGAACAATTAATCTTCACTGGAGTTTTGCTGCATTACCTATTGTCCCATACTGGCTGTAAGTCAGGTGCATATAATGCACAACTTCAAAAATTAAATACAACAAAATACACAAGAACACAGTAGTGTATTTTGATGTCATTTGGGAAATTCCTATTGTAGACAAATAGGTTTCCCAGGACAAAATATTGTGATATTCACTCTGTGATCTGTTAAAAATAGTCAGTAGAAAAATGGATTTCATATAGCTGGTGAAATTAGGAGAAAGAAATGAAGCAGGTAAGAGAATGAAAGAGATAATGAAAACTCTCCTATTGACCTTATTAAAGGATAAAGAGAAAAGGAGGAGCTAAGTTCTTTGCAGGGTACAGGAGAAATAAACAGAAGTAGAATCTGATTAAAACCAGACGGGGTCAGGTGGGAAATGGAGTCCAGCTGCTGCAGTCACCAACACAGAGAGGGTCCTACATGGACAAGTTTGGCTCCTGAGCCCAGAGCTCAGGCTGGAGGTGGATCAGTGGCAAACACCTTCCAGGGGCATCCAGGAGGAGGTTCAGCCATGGGAAGAGACCGTAATAGATTTGTCAGTGCACCCAGCTTAAGACAGGGAAGAAGCCAATGAAAATTAATGAATTAACTCAAATGACATTGCAGACTTTGATGGGAAGTATCCCTAGGAGAAAATGATGGAAGAAGGAGAGGAGTTTCAATACTAAATCAGACCAATGGTCCATCTAGTGCTAGATATAAAACCCCTATAACAGACAGTTATGCAATAAGGCATCCGTTGGGGATGTTCCTGATACCAGCTGATTTTATTCTGAGCTAAGAGGGTTTATATATTTCTTCCTTTCCTCATGTATCCACAGATGTTCTTTTCTTCACACTATGGCCTAAACTTTTATTTTTGTCCTGTTTCGGCCTCACTGCCTAGTGACAGGGAACTCCATAACCTAATTTATTTTATTTGTCAAAATGTTACATCCATGCAGTGGGTCCATGGTTTGGGTACTGGGACAGAAGTTAACCCAGCCATTTCTCCTGCCGTGCTGTATTTCACACAACAAATAACATCAACCTCCTTGGTGAACTGAGCACAGAAACCACAGTTTGGCTCCTACAATATATGAGCTTTTCAAGCTTCCAACAGTCTTTATTGCTCTTTTGGAGCTCTTTGATATTTCTGCTATATCTTTTTTCAAAACGCGGCAACCAGGACTGACCAGAAGGTCAAAGACAAGAACAGCTCCCAGCATTGATGGAATGTTGAGGATGATTCTCCATTCCCTTCTAGATATTTTTTGACCAACCTTAAGCAGTAAGAAAACATTTTTATTACAGCATGCCCACACTATTAACTAGGTCTTTGTGAGCACTTTTTTCTATGATATAAGAGAAGGCCATCAGATGCTTTATACAAAACAGTCTCTGACCCTAAAAGTTTAAAGGATGGAAGGGACAGATTTCTTCATGGATCATCATCTTATGGAATGGGGAGATTACTTTGCAATCATTTCAGCAAAAAAGAAATGGAGTGTCTTTACTAAATTATCTGTAATGCCATTTATCTCTTAGTTATAGACAATAAGACACTCAAGTGTTGATTATCTATAAGGGAGCAGAAGTTTAAATTGTTAATTTGTTTAAGTGAGCATCATACAAATATCATCCTCAGCAAACAGAAAGGAGCACTGGGGAGCTGATTGCCACGTAAGGTCTCCAAAATTAATTAATGGTGAGAAGATTCTGTAAGACACAGTAAGGGTCCTCTCATCTCTACACACACACATCTTTTAAGGTCAAAGGGGACAGTCCCCTTGCATAACAATGGCCACAGGACCTCCCCACTGATTTCTCTAACAAGCATACCTTACTGTGTGAGCTGTAATCCATCTTTGAGGGGAATATTCAACCCCAATCCATGGATCATTTTTACAGTTTAATGAACTCAGACTTATCAGCAGTGACAACAAACTCTAGCAGAAGGAGAAAAGCAGAATCCCAACTACCCTGTGTGACTGAGATGCCACAAAAAGCACATTGGAAGAAAAGATGATGTTAGAAAATTAAACCCTATTTTTTTATCCTATAAGTTAATCTTGTTTCTTCAAACCCTGGTTTTAGCAAACTGAGTACTGTGGTCATGTATTTGTTACTAAATCACATTAAGAAAACATGAAGATGCTCTAAAATAATTCTCAGTCTGGAAATAACAGAAAAGTCAGTATTAGGATTTACATTTTTCTTAAGTGCTATGTCCTAGGGGCAGTACAAGAGCCCAGATACTTCACTCCAGCGAGGATGAGTGTGTTGCAATAACTCCAGGTCCTCACAGACAGTCTGTTACAGGGCTGGCTCTTAATACTTCATATCTGCAAGATACACATACACTGCCAGCATGTGACAAGAGAAAACAAGAAATTAATGCAGATAAGAATTTACAGGTATCATTCCAGCTAAAGGTCATCACTAAAATCAATCTTGTATGGGAAGCAGATTTCCCATTACTGAAATATCCCTGGTATCTCCTGACTGCAAGATTGCTCAGTACATCTCTAGTAATAAGGTTAACTCTGGCCAGTATGACTTATCATATCAAGAGTTAGATAAGAATTATGTTCAGAGAGCAAAAGGTGCTGGAATATGCAGAAGATGCTTCCTGCAGCAAGGAATATTAATTGGAGCTGGTGGAAAGGAGAGCAGGTGAAAGGGACTTGGAATGGCAGAGTCTCATCTGACAAAGTCAGAGTCTGTGGGTAGGGAAAAACAAGGTGATTCCAAGAGAGCATCCAGGTGTACATGGCAGGGCAGATCCTGTGGGGATAGTGGGGAACAGAGTATGTAAATATTTACATTATTTTTAAGTTAAGTAATTTATTTAGGGCCAAGACAGCAAGAAATAAGGAAAAGGAGACATAGAAGAAAACTGAATTTCACAAGCATCAAATTATTTTCCAGAGGAGAAAAATCTCCTTAACATAAAGAAGAATGGACACAAACACATCATTTATCTGCATTGCTGTGCTCTGCCTGTAATTAAGAAAAAACAATCTTGCAAAGACACAAAAAGATGAATCCTGCATTATATGGCAGTAAACAAGGACTGTGGGGGGAAAGGAAGATCTAAAAGTAGATCCTGTGTGCAACCACCAGGTGGTTGAGAAGTGTATGACATATGAGGAGCTCAGGAGATCAGCTGGCACAGGGGATGATTGAGTGGATGCCAGCAGGGAAGAGGCCACATGAAAGACCAAATCCAAGAAATTGGGTCTATGTATCCAAAGCTCTGGGTGACAGCTCTAAAGCAATGAGATAAATGAATCAGCTCTCAAGGCAGCAATGATGATGGATAAGGTGGGATAGGATCAGCTGCCAAAGGAGTGTGAAAAGGTTCTAGAAATATTCAGAAATGCATCATGGAGGGGAGGGGGGGGAAGGGTACAGGAAGGTTTCCTTGGGATGTATTATGGAACACAAGAGAATGGATTTCATTTGCTGTCTCACCACTTATTTTGCTTTATGGAGTTTGCTGATGATTTTCAGAGTGTGAGAATGCTGGGAGAGTATGGAGGGCTCCATCCCAGATGAGGTGCATTGTCTCTGGATGTGTACATGCAGTTCTTGGAGGGTGCTGAGCTCCAAAACGGGCCAAACTTGGAAGCCTGAGTTGCTTCAGGGGTTACAGGTGGGACTGGGTGCCACTGAAATCCAGAGGAACTGAGCTGTGGAGGAGATGCCATGGAGGCTCCTGTCTCAGCACTTCACTTAACAGGGGTGTGGAGAGCAAGGAAGCTCAGTGTCTCTCAGGATGATGTTTCAAATGAGAACAGAAGAAATGCGCTGGTTACAACTTCAAAGGATCTGCTAGTTTATTCCAGAAGCACCTTCACCTTTGTGTGTGAGCTCAGAGCAACACAGTAAGGTGTAAAGAGCAGGTCCCAAATCATTCTGCAGAGCAGTTCTGTCGAAGGTGTGGTGGTGATTTTAAGAGATTCTTTCCCACCAGCTTCTCAGGCACAGCTCGAAAGTAAACATGCAAATCCATCTCAGATCTGCAGTGTCCAGCGCACTTGTGCTCTGAACTTTCTTTCTAAATCAAAGGGCAATTGTTCAGGCTCTCTGCTGAGGGAGGACAAAATCTCTGAATTTTTTTTTCATAACAATGTCAGCCTTCCCTTCTGACTGAGGACTGCAGTTGTTTCAAAACTAAAATCAAATATTGCAGTCCCATTCGAAAACAATTATTCTGGGCCAAATCCCAGAAGGTGCTGAGTGCCTTCAACTCCCACTGCATTCATGAGAAACTAAATGTGCTTAATGCTGTGCATGGTCTTAGAGATTGTCCTAAAGTGTAGGAGCCAGATACCCCATATCTTTTAACCTGAGGCACTGCTTACTCCTGCAACTAGAGCACAGCTTGACCCTGCAAGCCCTTAGCATGAAAGGTTGCACTTACTGCTGTGCCCAGTATCACTGACAATAATCTCTACCATCCATAATAAAGTTTTGCAGGATGTAGCCTTAAATAAAATTTATGTCACTGACCTACAACCAACAGCTGCAAGAAAAAAGTAAAACTGTGATGAAAATTCCCAGCCCATTAACGTGGATATTGCACTACTCCAGCCTCAGACAAAAGCTGCATTAACTCTATCCTTCAAAATGATGCAGTCCAAACAGCTCATCCAGAGTCATTAAACATCCTAGTGGGTTCTCTGTACAACTTAAAGCCCCAAACTTCAAGCATTCCTCAAATACGATTCATTAAAATTGTATTTAGTAGACCATCAGCAGGGTGAATTAATTCCCCTTTGCAGCCACGCAATGGAGTGGACAGATGTTTGCCAAACACCAGTGCCTGGATTTCTGTCTTGCAAATGCCCGCAGATTTACAAACAAATGACCCAAAGGGCGAGTTAAGGCAGTGAACAGCAGCTTACTGCAACTTAAAGAGAAGACAGAGGCTTGGTCTGACCACAGTGCCCCTGTTTGTGCAAGTGTCTGCGAGCAGCTCCAAAGGCTACTCAGGATTTACTCCCTGCATGTGGCACAGTGCAGAGTGTGCCTGTGTTTGTGTGTGTGAACCTGTCTGTGAAATGGTTAAAACTTAAGGTTACCCATCCAAGGAGTAGAAAATGAAGGTTCTCAGTTTGATGGACAACAGCTCAGAGATCCCTGATGTCCCAAAATATTAGGTTTCTCTTCTAATAATGTTGGAAATATTGCCTACTGTCATGATTAATCTCAGCAGCATCTCCGGCTGATTGCAGGTGACGCAGTCACAGCGCAGTGCCTGTGTTGGTTTCCACACACCGTCAAATCTGCTACAAATGCAGGGGTGAAGGGGAAAGAACTGTGATACCAGGTATCCCAGTGGCTAATAGATTGTGACATGAAAGAAGGAAACCTTTATTTTAATTCAAAAAACAAAAGCCAAATAGCAAAACTTATGTACGTGCCTAACTTTTTTTTTCTTCCTCAAGTGGAAAACATTCGCCTGCTAACAACTCTTGGCTGGCATCAAGGGAAAGTGGAGGTATTTGCAGATGTGGAGGAAGACATACAAAACATTTTTCAAATCAAAGGCTTGAATTATTGCACTGGGTTCATGAAGTTTCACAGGCATGTAGACACGCCATTGTCTGCACCCTGGAACAAGCTGCCCTTTCTTCAGAAAGGAAAAACAACCCAATGTTTCTTACAATCCGATCTGTATGTATCAGGGAGCTATCTATATTTTGAAATTCTTTGCATTGTCTGTGGTAAGGGTGTGCTGTTTTGGCCCAACAATGGCAACATTGATTTTAGAATTTCAGAATTTTGGTGCATAGAACAAACTGTGAAACAAAACCGGCCTGCTCTCAGTAGTACAACAACAGTGCTCTTATATAAACTTGCCTTTCCTCTCCATTTTACATAGTCAAAGATCAATACTGTTCATTCAGCCAACATTATTAAAGCCATTTATCAGGAACTTTTTTCTCTTGTTGCTAATAAAAAGGATTTTGCCGACAAAGTTATGTCATCTTCCGCTCCCTCGGCAGCAGCGCAGATAATTGGCTTTGTTGTGTCCCCAACAATCGGGCCTTGTTTATGAACTTACATTTATTAAGTGAAAGTATTTGGAAACTGATGGTACATTGAAGTTTGGTTGCCATGGGCAATAATCATCCCAAAAAAGTCATGACCTCCCTGTTATGCAGCTAGTAACTAATTGAAATGATACAAATTACTCTGATTCTCTGTCTGCCAATTTCGAGGCTGCTCGTGGTCAAGGGTCAAACGAGCCCCTATTCATGAGGCCATGTTTGAAGTGGCTGCTGCCATCGCACGGGGTCGGCAAGGCCGCGGCGGCTCCACCGGACACCGCCCCACACTGGGAGGGGAGAGGTGCTCAGGGAACCCCACCTTGGGCTCACACATCAAAAGCTTCTCCCTGTCAGTCACTGAGCAGTGGCTGCCAAGCTGGACATGGTTTGCTGGGTAGGAATAAGTGCTGTATTCATCCCCAAGGGCTGCCTTGCACATTGAGCTGATGCTGTGATGCCTCCTGAGGTACTGCTGCTAAATCAAAGAATCGTTCTGCCGGCACTCGGCTCACCAGAAAAAACAAAGACCTCCTTTTCTGTGCAACATCACAAGAGAAATTAAAATCCTATGAATTATCTGGGGTGTCATCCTGTAAAAACATTTATGGTAATTCAGCTGTGTGTTACAAGAATACAGTATGTTTATCTCAGTGAATATGAGGACCTCAGCACTAAAAAATTAATACTATAATGACATTTTTGTCCTTTAGGAAATTCTTAGTGGTTCCAGGGCATGTTGATCAATGGCTTATTAAATATGTGCCAAAAGTACTGGTTTAGTGGGTGAGTATTTACAATGCCACCAAAGAGGTTTCTTTCTTTGTGCAAGCTCCTACAGCTTTAACATTACTAAATGTATGAAAATTGTGAGACAAGAAACCATGTTAAAGGCTCCTTGGATAATGAAGATTAACAATTTCTCTGTTTCAATATTATTTGACAGCTTTACCACATAGTTTGAGCCCAGTATGTTTCAACAAATCTTTTCATAGATATCACATTTGTGCATCACCTACTAGGGACAGATGTCATTCTAATGGCTCCATCTTTCCCTTGTCTAACAAACTTTATCTCTTCAGGAGATACCAAAAATACTCAATACAGACTTTCAATCCTGTTTAATTACTTTATTAATGAAAGGATCAAGCAGACCCTAACTAAGTTTGCAGAAGACATGAAGTTGGGCCTGAGTGTTGCTGTGCAGGAGGATAGCACTACTTGTTCTTAATAATATACATTTTTACACACAGTCTCCCTAGAAGTGGCATAATTTTAAAATTGTTATCACTGATGCCCGGGATCTACGTGGGTCCCTACAGGTGTAGATATAAGGCAGAGTGAAACAGAAAACAGTAATTTGGTTCCTAAGAAAATTATGTCTTTTTTTTTCCTATCTACATCAGTGTCTTCTCCTGGCAAAATTCCTTCTTCTTGTCAAGGTAACAAAAAATGAAAAATATTCCATATCAAATTAAATACATCACTTTGGAAGTGTTGTGTTTTAACAACACACTGTCATGCTTAGAGGAAAGTGGGCATCTGTCATGAAAAATATTCATAGTAGAAAACCTCATTTTCCTTTCAACACAGAAAAAAATTGACCAGCCCTATTACAGAAGTCTTTCAGTGCCACTCCATGTCAGCACTGTCATTATATCACCTATTGTGAAGACAGCCAAGAACATGTCTTTGGAAATTTATTCCGGGGCTGCCCTTGTGGCCTATTGATTGTGCTCCCTTCATGTGAGAGCTCGGTGTGGAAGGGGGGCTGCAGGGGACAGAGTGCTGCCACACAAACCTGCCTGGCCACTTGAAGGTTTCCAAGAGTCTTTTAATCTCATCTTCCACAAAACTTCCTGGGATGATGGGGGTGAAAGGTTTAAAGAGAGAGAAAAATCTTTTTAAGCATTCAGAAAGGTACTGAGCACGATCCTTGGAAAGAGGACCCTCCACGCAGTAGAGCTGATACAAGATGTGGAATGATGTGAAGAAGGCACAGCACTGCTGATTCCCCTAAAGTGGGGGATTAAGAGGAATATTTGACCTGATTCTTCAGCCTACAGACTGCTGAAATCAATCATCTTCATTATTTAGTAACTAAGTTGCAAAGAACAAATTATCTATTTCCTTACTTTAAAACCTTTTTAAACTCCTTATAGCTAATTTCTGTCCTTCAGGACAAAAATTGTGCAGAGAAACTGTGGCTTCCCCATCTCTGGAAGAGTTCCAAGCCAGTTTGGACAGGGCTTGGAGCAACCTGGGATAGTGGAAGGTGTCCCTGACTGTGGCAGGGAGTGGAACTTCATGGTCCCTTCCAACACAAAGCATTCTGTGATTCTGTGATTTGGCAAATGGCAGTACTGGTTTTTCCCTCACTGATGCAGGTGTGAGGTGTCTCACCATCCAATCCCTCCAGTGGAGTCATTTCTCATTTGCACCACCCTGAGAGGTGATTGGAGCCAACCTGTCCATGCTATAAGGTAATCACAGAGGTAATGAAGAAACAGAGACAGTTTTTCTTCACTGAACCTGCCATGAGTCAGCAGGAAAAGCCAGAGCAGATAGATTGCAACTCTGGAAGCAGAACACGATGTGTAAAAGACTCTCTCAAGCAAAACCTGATTATGCTGAAGCTACTTGGTCCCACTAAAGTCAGTGAACTTGCATAGACAAAATCCAACCCACAGTATGGAAGGCAGCACTTCCTATTAAACAGTGGATTGGTTTCCAGCTCAAAGGCAGTGTATTCATTCCCACCCTGAAACCAGAGCACAACAGAAAGGGCGATCTTTGGGTTTATATCCCCACGGGCACTGCCCCGTGCTGTTTGTGCTGAATCTCCTCTGATGCCTCAGCTCTGCCAGCAGCATCGCTGCCTACTTGGTTATGCAATACACACATTAAAGGCTGCCCAAACACTTTCTGGCACAAGGGACCTCATCAGCTCGAAAGAAGGGGCAGTGGTTTGTTGAGTCAATGAGGTGTATTCTTCCCCAAGTCTAAATGCAGTGCTACGTGTTTAATCTGCATTTTAAAAAAGCTGATAAACATGCATTTACACAATAACACATAACCATCTGAAAGAGCCATCACAGCCAATTGTCCTTTGTGTCAACTAATTCCTTCCATTCCCACCCAAAAAGGCTCCGCTGAGTCCCCCTTGGAGACCCTACTTGCAATGACAACAATTCCCTTCCTCCCCAAGTCGTGGTGCCCACACCACACGGGCAGCTTTCCTGGCCAGCTCACTCCTGTCCCGATGAAACCTTCAGCCTTCCTCCTCTGAGGCATACAGTGGGTGGGGAATGTCCCCCGGTTAAAAAGCTCCTAAATCTAAGTGTGCTGAGAGCTTTCACCATCACTGTTCTGCTCTGCACCTACTGTGGATGGAGGGCTATAAGGTGATTTTTTATCTCCTGTTTTGGTTGAGAAACCTGAACTTCTTGAAGTATCAGGAATCTCAAATCTACTGGCCAGATTTTCTCCCTTGTCATAAATATATATATTTAGACAATATAAATCATTTAAAACACAAGTCCAGGGGTTTGCTGGCTCCTTGGTTTTCTTTGACTCCTACCATAAGAAAGAAGGTGTTAAAATTCAAAGCACTACAGACCACATTTTTGTTGACTGACATTAAACACTGTCTTACTTCCCAAAAAGCCCTTTGTAATCAGTGGGTAATTTATATTATAAGGTAAATCTCATCATGGATAAAGGCAATACGATTCAAGGTGGTTGCAATTTTCTCTATATGGAGGTTTTGCCACATATAACTTGCAATTTCAGTGAATAAAAACAACCAAAGCGGGTAAAACAAAAAAAGGGAAACTGTCATGAGGAAAATGAACACGTAGCTCTCCTCTGGAATATACCCTTTAATTTTGCAGGGCTATATTGCTGCTTTTCTTCCCTAAATCATTACACTTGTAATAAGCAGCATTAGCTGTGAAATAACCAAAATTATAACAGCTAAAGAACCTCTAGGATTGTTCAAAGGATGACAAACATGATTTTAAGAGATCACTAAAATACATGTATGTATTTTATATGTAGATATGTATATAGATATATAAACCTATAGACATAGTCAGCACATACACATACAGATATAGAAAGACACTTCCAGAAAAATCTGCTCCTCTGTAGCAGTGGATTTTGGCACAACAAAATCACTGCGATTCTAAAGGGAGCTCATTCTACCAGTGCTTGCACAGGTTTGAAAGAATTTGGGTTAGAAACCCTTCCTCAAGGAGAACTGGGACGTGCCCCAGGATTCCTGACCTGGCATGCAAACCACCAGGCAGAGTCTGGGCAAGGCACGGATCCTTTCTGTCCCCTCCAGACTCCAGCTAGGAATGATGGACTTCAGGTTCACCTTCAGACTGCTCCAGTCACCCACAAGGCCAATTCCTGGTCACACACCCTCAGGAGAGGGGAGGTGACAGATGACTGATTAATGTTTATATTCTGCAGCTTTTTGCTCTTCAAGAATTTTGCCTTTTAAAAATCCATGTTTAGAAAGGCTTAGATTGAGCACTAGTTCACAAAAGGTTACTTAAACTACCAGATACTGGGGTGAAATTAATTAATGCACTTGTCTGAAATTCAATGAGAACTGAAAACAGATACAAAATCAGAAAAATGGTATGAACCGATACCTAATCCCATATCTCAACAAATATCAACGGACTGTTTATGCTGCATTAGTCTTTTCTAATCTCCACATATTACTATAATTATTAACTGCTAGTCCTAAAATCTATAGAGTTATCATTATTGTTATTATTATGAAACTCAATCTCATTTTCATGTCATAAAGATAAACCAAATCTCATTTCAATTAGTTGCAGCAGGAGGGAATGAACTTTAAACAGACATTTAATTTCTGAAAAAAAAATTAGGAAGTTCTTCATGGAAATGTTATGGCATTTTGAAACAGATTAATAGTTCAGTATGAACACATCCACCCTGCAGCTAAATGATGGCTGTACTGCGATCAAGAGACAGGTTAAATGAGCAAAATCAGTTGATACCACTGGTTTGGATCTAATCAAATAGCCTTCATTTTTATGACTTTTTAGCTACATTATTTTTTCATCCTATGTGTTCTCTGAGTTGTTACTGGGGGTGAGCTGCTTTGGAGTTGGGTTATATTTGGTTTTAATGGATCTGATTAGTAAAGAAGCACAAGGAGCAAGGGGGTACTTGGCATTCTGGTTGCTGTGGGAATGGTTCCAATCCCTCTGTCTCCATGGAGCGCATCCCTGCACAGAGCAGCCACCTCCTGCATATTTCATCATTGCTCCAGGGCAGGATGTAACCTCCAGCAGGGCAGGCTGCCTCCCCAGCAACCCCAGCCCCTGCAGAGCTGTTCCAGTTTGCCAGTGCTCAGTTGGTTAAGGATTGGCCCATGAGGGTTTGATCCACAAATCCATAGAATCATAGAATATTAACGGGTTAGGATGGACATTAAATATCATCTAGCCATAATCCTCCTGCCATGAGTGGGGACACCTCTCAGGTTGCTCAAGGCTTTATCCAGCCTGGCTTCGAACAGTGCCAGGGATGAGGCTTCCACTGGGCAACCTGTTCCAGTCTCACAGTAAAAAATTTCCTTCCAATATCTAACCTAAACTTCCTCCTTTTCAATTTGCACCCATTACTCCTTGTCAGTCAGTACAGATCCAGGTGAAAATCCCTCTCTGGCTTCCTGGTAGGTTCCCTTCAAGGCTGAAAGAGGGCACTCCATGAAGGTACACTTCTGGATGGATCGTTGCAGATGGAAACAGGGAATCCAATGCACAGTTTGAACTCACAGCTATGGATGTGGCTCTCCAAAAAGGCTCAGCACCATTGCAGACATTGCAATGGTGACAGAAGCCCTCAAGCCTTGAGAAATCCTGGTCCTGGTGGCATTGCCAACTCCTATAGACCTCAGCGTCCTTTTTTACAGACACTTTTGCAAAGCTACAAAATTACATAATTATCCATTGCCCAGCAATTCCAAGTTTTTAGCCAGAAACTGAAAACAAAAAGAGGTGTGAACTGGGGAACTTCTCACCTTGCTGCCCACTCTGCCCTCTGTTTTCCCCCTCCCCGGTTCCTCGATGAAGGCGTGCAGCAGCAGCAGCGCTGAGCGGGGTCGCTGAGCGGATTCCCTGCTCCATCCTCCCATGGAATATCCCCACCTCCTGGTTAGCGCCCAGATCACAGCCCCGGGCCGGGGAAGCCATCTCCTCCACGCCTTCTCCCCACTGGCAGTTTACATGGTCGCGTTTTTACCCTCTCCTGAGCTATGTTTAGAGTTCAGAAACATTAAATATTTGATACCAGGCCAACACTAAAACATAGAAATACAAAGACACCCTGCAGAGCTGAAATCCAGTTTCATGAAGTCAATTCCAAGAAGTTCCACTCTCTCCTTCCACTACCATCAGTTATTTCCTTTTCCCAGCACCCAGGCAGCAAAAGCAGGGATACACCCAGGAGACAAAAGCCGTGGCTGGCAGAGAGAGGCACCATCGAGCAGTACAGAGCAGGACACAGAGAGCTGGGGAAAGTCTTGTCCAAGGAGCTGCCAGAAAGGAGTGGCCCAGGGAATGCAGGGCTGGAAGAAACAGGTGGGAAATCAGGGGGCAACTGATAAATGATGAGGAACTTTATTAGCTGAGATGATGAGGTTTAGAGAGAAACTGAGATTAAATTAGAGGAAATTTCCACATAAAGAGCTGGGAAGGAGGGAGTAGTGGATTAGAACCAAGAAATGTTTGGGAGAGATTGATCCAAGAAGAAAACCTAAAGTAGAGAAGTGGTCAGGACTGGGATGAGAAAACTGGGAAAAAGACTGACCATAGTTTGAAACATGAGGGAATCCAGGCTTCTTGAATGTCACAATTCCTCTACTTGCAGAAAGAGTCTGTGAAATCCAGTGGCAAACTGTGACTTATGTCCATGAACTCAAATTCCACGTCACTGTGGTGAACCTAAAGGTACCAGCTCTTCAGACAGACAAGTTGGAGTTATACAGTGTTTCATACAAGATTTTTCCAGTTAGACCCTCTCTGCCTATTTAAGAGCCCAGGAAATCACACAGATAATAAAATCAGCTTTAAAATCATCAACTCCAATACTCCCATTCGGGAATACCAGAATTAAGTTTGCATCCAAGATCTCTAATTTAGCTCCATTTTATATTACGGCAGAGCACTTAGAGATAACATAATTAAAATCATTATCTCCTTTTTTTATTTTTTTCTGCAGGACTCTCTCACTGCAATATCCTTTGAATATAGGGTTGGGGGTTATTTTCTTGTAATATAAAATCAAGTGGCTTGTTTCTTTAAAGTAGATTAAAGTTGAATTATGGCTGCATAACATCATTTTAGATCTCTGGTTTCTCCAGCAATACTCACAGAGTAGGCAGCAGAACTCTGTTGGCCAGACAACAGGATTTCCATTTGTCCTTCCTTTGGCTTGTATATATATTAATACAGTATATATTTAACAAAAATTAAACTTCAATAAAAATTACATAAATCCATCATCTTATCTCTTATAAAACTACAGGTATGATCTAATAAACATATAGCCAGAAGGACTTCTGTGATCACAAAGCAAAATGATTCCAAATTTCTCTTTCTGCTTCATGCACTGATCACATCTAATGCAGCAGTAACCCATAAAGAGCTTGGAAAGCTTATTTTAGAGAAGAATAAAAAGTAGTAACCAGTTTGGCTAACAGCCAAATCACACTATCCTCTTCACCACTAAAATTTTCTTTTCAGAAAAATAGAACTTGGCACTTTATGGAAAAAATCAAGGTCTTCTTTGGACTTCTGCATCTGGGCATCCAAATTGTCTGTTGATTTTCATAACCCTGATCCACATCTCCTAACAGTCCTACTGGAGTTACCAGCATCTATTGTAACACTGAAAATGCATAAAGAGAAGTGATTTTCTGCAAGCTCTTGCTCCAACTCAGTGAGATTATAACAAGTCTATAACTAAGGGAAATGTTTTTCTAGCAGATGAATCAGGTGGATCACCCAAGTAACTCAAATCACCAAGGCTTATTTGTTTGCTGCAATTCCTAATTGTTTCTGGAATCAGTTGAGTGCCTTCCCTCAGCAACAAGTTTGCCTTATTAAGCTTATCCATGCAAGAGAGAGAGGGATTCTTGACATGCTCTGGATTGCTCCTGCTTCCATCTGCTAACCAGCAGTGAAGAAAGTTTTGCTGTGCTTACAAACCCCACATCTCTAACACTCCCCAGTCACAACAGACCATGATTTACTGGAGTTGTTAAAATAAAGTGGGAGAAGAAATTGTTATAGGTCTTGGAAACTACAGAAAGTTGCCATTTAGACCACACTCTAATCTCAGAGGAAATAGGATCCACTTGAGAACAGCAAAATACTGTGGGGTATGGTTCTCTGTCCACAGTCCATGTGCCAGAGAGTGATTTCCCTTTGTGAAAGGATTTGTTTTATACATTAAAGGATCTCGAGCATATTATTGGCATCTTATGCTACTGTTAATGGGCTCACCAGATCTGTATTTCTAATGATAATATGACATTAGGCAGCATTCTCTATTTGAAGATTTATTTGGGATTCCTGAGAAATACAGCGCCACACAGAGAGCAGGAATCAGCTATTTAGCAGCATACTGTGATACCACAATATTGTCAGCTATTCCAAAGGGAAAGTGAAAAATGTATTTCACTGAGACCTCAACAAGAATGCAGCAAGAGTGAAAGTAATAATCCAGTTGCAGCCAAGATGCCAGGGCTGTCTAAAAGAAAAGCAAAAGGTAGTCCCCCAGGTTTTCAAGACCTTGTTTTCACACTTCAAGCTCTCACATGCCACATGTACAGTGTTTATTTGCATTTTTACAGGACATCAGGGCACAAGAGATACAGAAAGGAAGGTAAAGACTACCCTGAGCCAGCAACATCCCTTCTCCAACCACAATCAGTTCTATCTGAAATGTTTTTGTTTAAATTTAAAAAAAATTAGAATATGATTATACTAAATATCTGTTAATGTCTAGATTTCAATGAAACTGGTAATTGCCTCCTGAAAAGTGATTCTGCCAATACTGAATGTTCACTGGATGTTGGGGGATCTCAAGCCAACGGCTTCTCATTCATTCCTTGATGCTCTTCTTGAGCCTGTCCTGGTTTTCCATACGAAGATGAGGAATCTTGGAGGAACCCCTCTGGAGGCAGGACTTCACCTTGAGCTGTGAGGATTTGCTCTAGAGACCTTTGCCTGCTTTCCTGTAGTCACACCCAATCCAGCTCTGTGACAACAGAGTTTTGTGAAGCAGCAGAACTAAATGAAACATTCTGAGAAGGGTCAGAGCAAAAACCGATCCACCAATAGGAATGTTCTTGGCTGTCTCGCATTACTTCTCTGCATTTCAGGGAGGGAGTTGCTATTCATATCTTTCCTCCTGATCTCTTTCCAGACTGGTCTTCATATTTATGACCTCCATTCTCCTTATTTTAGGGCCCTCTCCAACAGCTTATAAATGTCACTGCTTGTCATGTATAAATTCATTTTCAAAACGGGCTAAAACCTTCCAAATTTCCCTTGCTGCAGTTCAGCGACCCTCCCAGTTTTAGAACAAAAAATACTTTGTTGTCTCTAATATTCCCTCTTCATAATGTCTGACAGCGCAGTACGGGACATGAGTTATGCCTTCACTTAAAGAACAGCCTGGCACAGGGAATCCCAACACATTTGGGTTGGGATAAACGCAGCCTTCAGGCAGCAGTGTGTGAGCAGGATGAACTCCAACCAGCCTGTGAGACACCCTGAGGTCAGGATATTTGCTCTGCTGTGCAGGAGAAAGGAGTAAGGATGCTGTTGGAAGGGTGACTTGGCACAGGACCAGGCTGCTGCACTTCCCTGCTCCCACAACACCCACTGGAGATTTGGGGCCCCTTGGAGCAGCCAACACAACTGTCCAGGTAGCCCCTGGTTAGTGCAGGCCTGGCCGATGGTTTCATTAGCTTAACGAGTTTTAGTAGCAGGTTCTTTGAAGCAGCCTCTTCTGACTGAGCTGGTTAATGACTCATTACAGCAGCAGTTGTGCTCTTGGAGCTGAAGCTGAACCTGCCGAGGAAGCAGCGACCACATCCCAGACCTGCTCTGTTTGAGCAGCCCCTCTGACCCTGAGATGACTTAAATTCACAGGAAATCAGATCCAGGGATTCTTAAAAACATCCCAATGCCTTGGCCTAATGCCATGAGATTAGGCACAAACACTTGCTGGGTGCAAGGTTAAGTCATACTAGAGGGACAAGCACCCACAGTTCACACCTGTTCTGGCTTGGGGAGGTTTGTGCTGCAGAAAAACCTCACAGGAAGATACCACACCTGCCCACGGGTAACAACAGGGGGTTGGTGCAATGTCCCTGTGCATGGATTTGCAAAGCTGACAGGGAATATTTAAGCATGAAGGATGAGAGAACAGAAGGCTAAGAGGAGGTTTTCCTCAGACTATAATAACATTCTCTGTTTTCGGACCTCCTTGATTGTCTTTTGAGACCCTGTCTCTGGCTGAGAAATTCTGCTCTGTACCTTCAAGCTGCCCCTCACAAAAATATCAACTGCTCCCTAAGAACCAGGCCTATCCTTCAACCCCTTAACTGAAGTAGGATTTTGCTCATGGACTTTAGGTTTGGAGCTACAGAGAGTTTACAAGCTGATATTTGGTATCCAAAGCCTTCACGGAAAAAGATAATACCATTATTATAATTTATTTGCATCATAAAGCCACTTAAAGGACATGGTGAGCAGAAAATTAAACATGTGAAAGGCTGATCATAGATGTAGCAAAGCCTCTCTGTTCCTCAGATCATGCTGGCAAGACAAATTGCTGTTCTACAGTAATAGATATCTGAGTATCTCTTTGATACAGTTTAAATTATATCTGAATCATATTAAATGAAAGTTTCACAAAAATTCTGTGTGATTTAAGATCAATTGATTATCAAGAGTGTGTTTATCAGTGTGTAGTATCACTGTTAAATTAAAAAATATTCTTAGTCGTCCTTTGGTATCTAATTATTTTATAATAACTCTTATTAAATTTAAATTAAATCAGCAGCTGAGATGCACAATTTAAACCAACTTCAATTAGAAAACCAGCCAAATTGCCTCCCCAGAAAATAAATAACATCGAATAAAATCTAAACCCAAATAATTTTGAATTAACAGCTGCTCACTAAGGTTTTAACTGAAATAAAATGGTTAATGGTCATTTTTTACAGTTACACCTGCATGTTGCAGGTGCCTGATTCAGACACCCTTTGGTGGGTACATCACTGTGTTCTGACTGTCTTCAAAAATCACCTTTGATGAGTTATTTTCTGGCAATAAAAATATTAACTTGTTTCTTCAGTTTCATCTGAGGCTGGAAAACTCCACAGATGAAAAGGAAGGAGTGCTTGGCAGCCTCAGGAAAAGAAGAGTCACAGAATATTTTGAGCTGGAAGGAACCCACAAGGATCTTGAGTCCAACTCTTGAGTGAATGGCCCGTACAGGGATTGACCCCCCAGCCTCGTTGTTATCAGCACCATGCTCTAACTTACTGATCTAATCTCAGGGTGAAAATATTTAGGGTGGCTTTCTTCATATGAAATTACAGAATCACAGACTATTCTTAGTTGGAAGGGACCCACGAGGATCATCAAATCCAACTCTTAAGTGAACAGCCTGACAGGGATTGATCCCACAACCTTGGCATTATCAACACCATGCCCAAACCAATTGAGATTATGCCCCATTTGATACATTATAATAAGCTCAGAAAGTCTTTTTTCATCCTTTTGTTTTCTTCCACCTCTCTTCCCAACCTTCCCCTAGAGTCCTGCAAAAACAAGACGATCCTATAGCCAGAATAACCTTCATCTATTTATGTGCCTAGATTACCCACAGAATTCTCTCTGAAGCAATCCTGGAGGGAAAAGTGCACACAGAGCACACAGAGCTGAGCTCCAGGACCTGCCTCTACCCTTCACCCCGTGCCAGGCAGGCTGGTGCTGCCACAACAGCACTCAGCTCTTAGACCCACCAATAGCTTAAAACACGAGGCCACCCACAGACAAATTCAGCACAAAATCCACTCAGAGCACAAGCCCCGAGCAGAAGAGTGGCTGTGCAGCTCTCAGGTGAGAAATCGTTCCACCCAAATGGACCATGAACGTAAACACTGACTAACGAGAGCCGTACAGATTGGGCCATTAAAAGCAAGGCAGAGATGAATGGAAATGTCTGAGCAGGAACATAAACCAGCCCAATTTCTGCCACTAAGTAGGAGTGGGAGTATAACAGTCCTTGTTATAGAGTTGCTGGCAGTGATGTTATTGTTAAGGCTGAAAAAGACCTGACATTCCAAATCTCTTTTCCCTTGTAAAACAGTAAGATTTGGAGCTGGATCCTTCACTTCAAAGGCAGCTACTGCAACTGCTTAACAAAGGAGAAACATGGCAGTGGAGGAGAAGGAAAAAACCTAGTGGATTACAACATTTTGTGCAGAATGACGGCCCAGATTAAGGCGAGATTTCAGTTCCACCAAAGTTCAGAGCTGGGGTCTTGTGCAGATTTGCCCCACCACAAAATCCGAGATAGAAATAACCAGACAATAAGCCAATTACAGCAAAGATCAGAGGCAGGAAAATCCACATTTCAAGAGAGAGGACAGCACAGATGACAGCCAACTCTAGTCCAAATGGAAAGGAGGAATGACCCAGGCCCAGGTAGGAACTGATGTCTATAATCTCAAGACTGGAAACGGAAGCCTGGTAATTAGAGTAAAGCAGAAACTGAAAATAAACATACACAAATACATCTATAAAGATCCTTGACTCCTAATTTTTTTTTTCTTTATACAGAAAAAAAAAACTTAAGGAGAAATGAAGACTGTTTTTTTCTTCCTGTCTGACTTCATGAAGCTTAGGATTTATTTATGATTTTATCCATCAACAGAAAGCTCTAATTCATCAATTCTGTTTGTGAATTCCAAAAAAGATAATTCATGGCTTGGTTTAAGAACATTTTTTTGTTCCTAAAAATTCCTGGCTGATTCCACTGGGCTTCTCACAACTCAAGCTGAGAACCATTCCGAGGAAAGAGAGAAAAGAGCTGAGCAGAGGATTTTGAAGTTTGAACATTTGTCTTTGTTACGATCAGAAATGAAACCTGAAATTTTCAATGAAGGAAAATTTGTACAACATGGGAAATAGTTTCAGAGCAAAATTGAAACAATAATTCTAACGTGGCCTTTTAGAATTTGACCTTTTTATCTCTTAACAACATTCAAATATAATACAGAATTTGAATATTTGAAATGAAAAGTAATTTCAACATTTGAAATTTCCACTTTTTGCTCTGAAAATGTCAAACCAAGATATTTCAACTTTCTTGGAACTTTTTTCCCCTCCCATTTTCATTTGTAAATGAGAACTTTCAGCTTGGGCTGCCCATTTACAGGAATCACCAGGACAACTGGCTGTCAGCAGAAAGGAGAAAACGGATGGACTGCTCCATGATCAAGCTCAGCCATTAATTTCTTATTCCACTACACAACACCATTTATTTTTGATAGATTGTGGATACTTAAAAATATTTTTGTTTTTCATATGATGACGCAAATATTTTAGGCTGAAAACTGTCACCTGTTTATGGGGGAGAAACAATGGTGATAACCTTTTCAACTGCTTTGGCTAAATCCAAATTGGACTGTGAAGCAGAAGTGCCAGCCCCTTGAGTTACCTTGATGCAAAACTGGAGTGAGAGATATCAGTTTATCCCCCACTCACAGATGTTTTGTCCAGTTCTGCACTGGAATTCCAAGGTCCTACATTTGCACCTCAACCCAGCCATTCCTCATGGACAAGAGCTGGCCAGCCTCTGAAATGGAGCTAATAACTCTACCCGCATTTACAGATCATTTTGAGATGTCTGAGTGGAGAGAATTACAGAATGACTAAAAGTTATTATGTATCATGCATGTGTTTGCCCATAAATAATAAATTCCTGAAGCAGACCTAAGAAGTTTCCACTCCTGTCTACCTTTATAACAAATTCATAAGCAATAGCGTTGTACATGATTACTCACTCAGCTGCTCCTTTTCCAATGATAGGTTTCCCTCTAGGTCCATATACACCTCTCTCCTTATCTAAGTTGCATGGATTTTGTTATTTTTAATATTTCAGAATGGAAACACCCATTTGTGAAGCAAAAGTGTAACAAAAAAAAGTGTTGTCTTGTTTGTTTCTAATTCTTTGCTATTTTTTTCCTAACGCTCCTTATTTAGAGCTCTTCCTCTGTTTATAGGCCAGGAAATTATGAAACCTGATCAATATTTTTCCCTGATGGTCTGTCATGATTGCCACAGCCAAGTTGCCAGGCTCTGGTGGTGGTGGGTCTGTGGTGCCCAGCCCCAGCCCTGGCCAGCTGAAATGGCTGCTCAGGCTAATTTCCCTGTCTCTCTGCATCCTACCAGGATTTTACACTAGAAATAAATTGTCACAGGGAGAATATTTAAATTCAGGAAACAAAATGTTCCCACTAATTCAATGTAGCCATCTCCTGCCTACTAAAAGTTGTGAGTTATGTGTGAAGTAAAAAACCTCTCTGCCGCATGAGATAATGAGAAAACGGGGATTCTTTATTCATTGTACTTGTCCCTCTGCACATAACATTTGTATATCATGCCAGGACTAACCTGTGTCACTGCACTTATAGCCACAGACCAGACTAAATGCCTGCCCTTCACTGTTTTTACGTCATGATTCATATACTCTCCCTGCTCTTTCTGACTGCCTGCAATTACTGGTGACAAATGATTCTTCAGTGTACTGTCTGCTTTACCTTTTCAAAATGTTTCCATGGTTCACAGATAAGTCAGCTAGTGTACACTGTACTGTCTTGTGGGAAGTAAATCCCAGGACAAGCACAGGAACAGGTTCCACACCATTTTGCTGGCAGAAGTGCAGGCACCCACCTCACTCAGCTGCAGCTCGAAGAGCCTGGAGCAGCCATGCCAACAGGCTGGTCCATCTCAAAGGAACAGATTGTTCCCTGCAGCTGGACTTTCCTAGGAACATGAATTCTTGCTCCTCAAGGAGCTTGATGGCATCTATAACAAAACATCTGGTCCAAAAATTAGTGATTTTGATATCTGCCATGAAAGAACATCCAGCTCAGTGACCCCCGTTGGCCTCTTTGTTGAACACCTCTGTATCCAGAGATGAATCGTGCCTGGATTGAAACGTCTGAAAATCCAGGGGCGCTGATTCTGCCTTCAGCTCCAGCAGTGAGTATCTGGGGAGCTCCCCTGACCTCAGGGGGTGTAAGTGCCAAGAGACCCAATCCACTGCCTCCTCCTGGCAGCAAAGAGAGTGAACTCCCCTCCCAGCTGGATCTGCTCTTGTCCCCTTGCGCTGGAGGTGTTCGGAGTGCAGGACGCTGTGCCACCCCCGCTGCTCAGACTGCCCAGCTCCACCACAGTCCCTGCCCACACGTGGCCCTTGGCCCTTGGCCTGTGCCCATCTGGCTGGGAGGAACCGAGCCTGTGCAGGGTGGTGGGGTCTTTGGGCAGACACCGGGGGGTTACCTGGGCAGGCAGCAGAAAGCTGCTGGTGACATCTGCTCTGCAGGGACCGTCCCTGTGGGAGCCGTGCTGGTCACACCCCCTGCACCTGATTGCGCCTGTTGATCACCACGTGCCGAGGAAGGGCAGCAAAGCAGAGCAGGGCAGGGGGTGGCTGTTCCCAGGCAGCTGTGCCAGCCCCTGGGAGAGGCAGCAGAGGTTTGTGAGATTCCAGGCTGTCATCACAGTACTTGGCACTGAAAAGAATTACACTTCTTGTGCTCCATTTACAGAATTTTCAGGGCTTCCTCTTGCAAAACAGATGCGAAACGCTGCCATCTGTTCGTCGTGCCCATGACTGTGCAAGATGAAGAAGTAAAAAAAAAAGTGCTTGCATGGGAAAGCTGTCAGCATCCAACCCAAAAGGAGACAGTACTGGGCTGTACTGAGCAAGGCAAGGGCTGTTGTCACAGGGGTCTGATTTGTAGCACCGTCATTTTCAGTTCTGAAATATTCACTCACTCCCTGGCACCTTAACCAAATAAATTCACTGAACCCCAGTAAGCACAGACTTTATGGATGTGGTGGGTCCTGGAAGAGAGCAAGGATCCACTGCCTGGCCTCAGAATTACTTATACAGAGGGAAGAAGAGAGACAAAACATGAACCTCTCAGTAGCTGTGCTGATACAGTATCAGGCTTGTGCCTGGGCACCGGAGCCAAGCACCCGCCAGCCAGCAGGTCTGTGCTGTGGTTGCTACATATGGTCAGACCTGGGTCATCTTCCCTTCACTGATTTTGTTGGCAAGGTAACACCCAGCGTGGGCAGGTCCTCCCAGGCTCCAGATGCACCTTGAGTTGGCTGTTTAGATGTACCCAACAGGGCCACCAATCTCCACAGCCACGATTGTACCTCTGGTTGGAGGGGAAAATAAAAGAGCTTCTGTGTGTGAAGAGCCCCACAGAGAGAATCCATGGCACAAAATGTGGGAAACTAAGGTTGTCCTCCATGTTTTCTGCTCTGGTCACTGGTATCCCTGCTCCTCATTGCCCACAGTGAATGCCAGGTCAGGCAGTTGCTGTGGTCACAGCTGCCTGTGCTGCCTCTGACACAAATCCCAACCAGGGAGAGAGGCACTGGCAGGGCAATGCCACACAGGACACAGCACTGCTCAACTTATTTGTTTTTATGGACAACGATGCTGAACCCAGACACCGAATTGTCAAGTGCCTCTTAGAATGCAGAATGCCACGCTAAAAAAAGCCAAGGGAAAGCAATTCAGAGAGAAGAAAAGGATGGAAATATCTATCATTCAACAACACTGACAAAAAACAAACCCTGGCAGCAGGCTCCTATGCACTGCCTTGTTTATGCCAATGTTGGTTGCAGCTCCTGTTGGGATCAGAAGCACAACAAATTGTCTGTTTCCCTGAATCCAGAGGGCTCTGATAGCTACTGACCATGCTGACAGAGCCTATTGCCTGCATCTGAATGGGAGCGATGGATAGGAGAAACAGCCACGCTTGAACACATACAAGATTGTTTTTATAAATCCAAGACTGTATTTACAAGTTTCAGCTTTTAAGGCCAGGGTATTTTATTTACTTTGCTGTTTTTTAAATAGTGAAAAAGCAGGAGAGCAATCCATCTGCCTGAACTGGAAGCTTCTTATAAATAAACAGCAATAAAAAGCAACACTTGAAATTCATTTTGCCCACTTGTGTTTTGTCTGAGGCCCCCCCAGAATGTAAATCAACAAGAGATCAGACTGTAGTTTGTGAGCAAATTTCCTTCAACAGAAACAACAAAAATAGACAAAGATACCAATCCTCCTCATACTTTATGCACAGTAATGCAAGTTATTTTCCACTCCATTTAGACTTTTCACCTTCCTTTCATTTACCCTGTTTTTTACAGTTCAATAAATATTTTTCCAAGCTCCACTTGCCAAACAAAAGAGTTTAGCTTCAGTGTTACTCCTCTGACAAATATCCTTATGGTGTTGCACATGTGAGCCATTGATAAACAAATTAAAATTCTGTCCCAGCTCAGAGCTCAGCTGGCCCATTTCATCTTGCGGTATGGGTTTGTAAAGGTCTGGGTGTCTGTCATCCTCCCCTAACCTTGTCTTTGTCAAAGGGATACAAAAGCCTGCACGCTCGGGGCCTTACGATACTGATTAGTGTGAGTGACAAAGTGGAGTAGCAAGTCCACTCAGCCCTTCATAATAAATCTATCAAAGAGTAATAGAATTCCATCAATTCTGCATCATCCCCGAGGGTCGCTGTGCTGGGATGGAAAGTGTGTTCCGCTGGGATTGTACAACTGTTATTATTCAATTACACTCTTTTCTTCCTAGTTAAAGACCATGATATCATTATCACTTAATGAATACATATAATTGGATCTGGACTCTATGTTTGGCTGATGAATACCACTCACTATTCATTCAGTCTCAGCTCATCTTCTGACCATTTATTATAGACTTTTGGCTGAAAACCATGATGACAAAGGGAATTTGAAATTAGCTGAGAATTCATTCAATGCTCAGTTAGACACAAAGGCAAAATACAATTCTGACATGTAAATGAGGCTGAGACCACACAGAGAAGTTTTGCCTAAAAGTTAATCACTGTTGATTTCTACACAAACACATTGAGGTAAGAGCAAAGACCGTCTCACAACTCTGCAAGCAAGCAGAGATTTCCTCCCTCTCTTCCCCAAACTGAGAAGAAAAAATTGTCTCAAAGGTAAATACTAGATCTTTTAAGTTGGTACTTTATTTCCCAACTTAGGCAAAATATTAGCTTTAAAGATGTCATCTGAGGCCATTATGAGCTTTAACTCAGCCCCGCTAAGCCAAACACCATTTTATGATTAAATAACATTTAAATCTGACAAAGCAAAAGTGCTTTCTATACAGTATATTTATTACACCTAATATCGAGACCATCATTAAGTTTCATCAAACAGCGTGCCCCCAAAGGAAACTGGCCCTCCTATTCATATTGTTGGGAGTAAATGTAGCATACCTCCTTTGGATCACTGGTGAACAGGCCACCTCATTAATCCTAGTTAGTAGATGCTGCTGGGCATGTGGAGCAGCCAAATCCAGATGCTACCCACAGAGCCTCTCCAGGCAGTTAGGGAATCACAGAGTACCACCTCAAGCCCTCCATACATCACTTCAAATTAAATTTACATTAAGTGCTACTCCATCAGAGCCGAGAGAAGCTGACATCTTTGGAAAATGCAGATGATAATCCATTAAATCCTATTATATACATGTCTTCTAATTTTACTTAAGCTCATGCATACCAAAGTGTGAGTTTGTGTTAAAAATTAAAGACCCTTTTACTAGAACAAAAGACTTTATGAACTGTTGACTTTGGGAGGGTTTATTACAGGATCAGGCTATTCTGTCAAGACAAGTAGACTTTTTTTCCCTGTAAAATTTCTGGTTAATCATTTGTTCCTGGGATCTTTTTTCAAACGCACAATGTGTCTTTGCTATTTCCATCCCCAACTCTTTGTTCTCCCAGATAGAAGTGCAGCCTCTTAATCAAATGTTATGAATGAAACAGTGGGACACATATTGTCTCCTTTTGCAATTAAGAAAATATTTGCTGGCAGCTTCCAAACTGGCAACAGTAAGAAGATGCTATAAAATCATCACAGTGAAAAAGCTAAGGATTTAATTGCCCTATTACCACATATGTCAATCCCTTTATATTTTCATAGTCCTTAGTCACAGTTACTTTTACTTTGATGAATCTCTTCTAATTTCAGAGAAATGATCTTACTATTTTTGATTCAAGGTACTTAATTTTTTACATTTAACCACTGTATTTTATGTGTATGTTTCTGTCTGATTTACTTCTCTGCAAAAATTGAAAATACACAGATTTCAGAGAAAGGCAATAATTACTTCAGATATTAGGCAAAGGTATTATAAGGAAACATATCAAGAAATAAAAGACACACATATGCATACACACACACAATTAATTTAGAAGTTATTTATCTAACCTTTTAACATTTAATCAGAGTTTGGATTTCAGGCTTAAATTGGCTTTACCATTAAACCAGTTTTTTCTAAGTGCTTGACTTTATGTTTCCTTTACAGAACATGTAGTACACACATATATATACATATATATATATACATATAT
>WEKY01019246.1:96938-119709 GCA_013390045.1 Picathartes gymnocephalus | reverse complement strand
ATATATATACACACATACATGTAATAAAAATGTGTTAGCTTTTAACTATTGTCAGTCCTTGGCAATGGGAAAAGTGATGGGGCAGACTGTCATCTGGCAGAAATAAGTGTAGCACCATAAAATTCAAGTGAATTAATAAGCTGACTGAAGTTTTTCAATGGGATATTTCTGATTTATGTCAGCTGAGGGTATTTCCCTACATTATTTTCTAGAAATACAAAACTAACCCAGATTTACAGGCTGGGTTGGTCCTTTTTTTCTCAGTCCAGTGTGCACAACAATTTTGTGAGCTGGTGGTGCCTCGTGGAGGACTCCAGGTGCTGTGGCAATTAATGGGGCAGCTCACCACAGCCACAGTCTAATTTTGCAGTATTTTTTAATATTACAAATACAGGCTCTGAGCAGGGCTCATGGAGGATGGATGATAAAACAAACACGTGCAATCTGGAGGTGGTTTTCAAAAAAGGAGAGGCATCGGCTGCTCTCACAAACCGTTGCTCACCAGTCTGCCTGAGGAGTTGTACTGAGGCTCCCTTACCAAGTAGGACACATGAAATAAAAAAAGTGATGTCACCAATAATTAAAACTGGAGAGTTTAATCTTCTTGCACAGCGATTTATGCTTGTTTCTCCCGTTAAAACTATCAGGATCTGCTTCCATAAATTCCTATTCAGCAGGTTTATAACATTACCCAAATTATTGCTCTATAATATACTTACACCCTATGATTTCAGAAGATTCCTTTACCTCTGAACATCCCTAGCTCCAATTTTAATAAATCATCCCATCAGGAAAATATCAAACAACATCTATCATTTCAATTTTCTTATTTAATTTTTAACAAAGAGATATAACTTGTTATTTTTTTTGTTCCTGATGGGTCAAATTTTGTTTTCAGAACTGCAAGTAAATGGTAACTGAATTGGGTGATTTAAAATAAAATTTACCTTAACTATTAGGTTATAGTTAAGAATTAACAGGAGTCACTGGAAGATGAGGCTGAATTACATAAACACAGAAACATGATGAAAAAATCATATTAAAAGATTCATATTAAAAGCTATGGAGAAAAATGCAGTATCATTCCCTTCTTTTTATATTTTATACTGCCTTTTCCAGGGACTAGAAGAGAATCAGTCAGGCAAAGAAATCCCTCAGTCAGGCACAGAAATCCCAGGCTCTACTGTGGGACTCACACCGCATCTCCATTTCTGATCTCCTCCAGAACAGAAACACTTTCAGAGACATCCAGAATCTGATATTTCAAATAGCTCAGTAAAAGCATCAGGCCTATCAAAAATAAAGCCATATATTTAAAAAATTATCAAGTTTTCCACAGCATCCACGAGGAATATTCTACTAAGGGAATGCCAAGAGCAATCAAAACTTACCTTATGCTGGTGTCACTCCCGAACCTACAAGAGGGGCTTCAAAACCAAAATGACGATTAAAAGGACCCTTGGGAAAAGGCAGCACTGCCACTGATGGCAAACATCTCTGGTCTAGCCTTGGTGGCAAGTGTGGATCTTGCCATTACATGGAGTTCCCAAAACCCAAAAGATTTTTCAGCCTAAACCTTCTGGGAATTGTAGCTGTTACCTGAGGTCTCAGCTGAACAACCCAAGGCTGGGCTGCCACTGTTTTCCACCTGGCCTGAAGGAGTTCCTTTTTCACAGTAAATGCAATAAAACACCACAAAATTGGGCTAATATGGGCTCATTTTGGACCAAGTGAGTCACTTGCCTTTCCATTTACCACATGGATCTGCCTTGTGACTGCATATGGCTCAGCCTCTGATGTTCAGGAAGTGTCCCTAAATCCTGAATCCTGGTGCTGAGCCCTCTGGCCGCTCATCATGGCCAAAATGGGGCAGGGAACACCTTTCTGCTCTGTGCCTGTTTAGCATCCAGCAAAACAGCTCATGGCAGAGGCTCTTCCTCATGCCCTTCTAGTTTGCCACCAGTTTATACAACAGCCAACTCCTTCTCCTTCTGTGACCTCCGGAGGAGGGACTGAATCTTGTTATTTACATGCTGCACCACTTGGAGATAGAGCCTCGCAGAGGTCCCAGAGCACCAGACATGGTCCATCCACACAAACAGCAAGAGGCAGCCCTTGCCCTCAATAACTTACAGTCCAAATAAACAAGACAGGCAGAAGGTCAGAGAGGAAACAGAGGCACAAAAGAAGTGACGTGATTCCCCTGCAGTCACCCAGTAGATGATTGGCAGAGTCAGGATTAGACTAATAGATCACTGAATCAATCCACTTGCTAAACATACTGCTTCCCATTATTTCTGGGGAGGCAAACCAGGAAGAATGAACTCACTCGGCTAAGAGCCATAATAAAAATAACAGCAGCACTGAGGGCAAGTTCAGAGCTTTCCTCATGATGTGCAGCGGATCCGCTGGTGGAGAGGTTGCTCTCTCCACCACCATATTTTGAATTGTCTTCACGGCAGGAATGATGGAAGACAGAGGAATGGCTGACAGTACTGAATAAAACTCCATGTAAATTCCCCTTATGAACATCTGATAAGTATTTATATGGGCATAAAGGGTTATTTATTTCCCCGTCCCCATGAATGATTTACATGCTACTCTCCATTTTTATAACGCACTCACTCGGGCTTGAGCAGCAATGTACTCGGACTGGCTCTTTTTCCAAAGAAATGACTTGACAGAGAACTGGAGCCAGGATGCTGGGTGGGGGTGGGAACATTTCCAGTGTTTTTTTCTGCCTTTCACAGTAGCCATTTTCCTCCCTCCTTTCCACTTTTGACCTTTTCCCCCCCACCCCCCATCTATGAGTTCCATCTTCCCTCAAGTCTCTGCAGTCTCCAAACTCCTTTGCTCATTCTGTAGGTAGAATAACCCTTCTTATGTGACATCTTTTAAGGATGAGACTCAGGAAAGAAACTGCAGAAGTTTAAACTACAATCACTCAGTGAATGAGACTGCAGTGCCTGGGAGGTTTCTCTGGCTCTTTAGCTCTCACTCTAACTCAAGCTGTGCCAGGATCACCTCCAAGAGTTTTCCAACCTGAGGGGCTGGGGAGGATTTTTGAGAACTCTGCAATTCCACACCAAGCTGAGACTCAGAATTTGAAAATCTAGGTTTTGTGGTTTAAAAAGAGCAAAATCAAAGTTTGAACCAATTACTGATATAGAGTTTACATTTCTGCCAAATCTTAATATTTTTCCCTGGGTTCATTTCCTTCTCCCTGCCAAATATGCATCTTAATAGTATAAAAAGTATTTAGATGGATGCAGTGAGAAATATTACAGATAGATTTTACATGGGACTTATAAGATACTTGGCCTTCAAATTCCAAGCAGATGAGTGGGAGTTCAGCTTGTGGAAGCACATTTTTCTCCTGCATGCAGTCAAATGAAGCAACAAATACCTCACTTCCATTAACACCAAATATAATGGATGCAATAGCACTCAACTGTATTTGGTAGCTGGAAGGAACACAGTAAATACGTTTACAATGTGTTGCGCAAAGATTTATCACTTAAATTTCAAAGAAAATCTTTTCAGAGGGTTCAAATTTATAAACCTGTGGCTCTGTAACTTATTCTCTGACCCTTCATGTTCAACCGTCAACATCTTAAGAAAAGATGACTACTTTGTCTTCATTAGAAATACTACTGGAATCATCCAGAATGGAGTTTGATAATGTTTTCCATTTCTTTATCTGTGCAGCAGTATTAAAAATTATTTTTGTAAGCAAGAGAGTCACACTTGTAAAATACATTCAGCTATTAAAATATAAGTACATTAAAACATAGAGCTCCATATCAGATATGAATCTGATAGGAATTGTGTACACTACCTGTGTCAGCTTTCCTTGGTCTGCCATTCAAACAGAGAGGAAGACATTGGGGTGACCTCTGAAGCAAAAACAGCAGCACAGTTCTGGGGTTGTGCACAATCTGTAACAAGGAAAACAGAATTAAGGTTTCATTACATGGATCCCTCATTTTGCAAAACTTAGTCCAATTTTCTGTGAAGTCAGAATAGTCCCAAAGACTAGTCCTGGTCATAGCAGCCTCTTCCATGGTTTTTTAAGTTATTCCACAGCCCTGACTCTCCACCAAAACTGACTGCAATAGTTTCCCACAGGTTAAAATCCCGTGTGGGAGTTTGAAGTGGTGGACAGCAGGGATTAATCTGTATAACTTCTGTTTGTAGCTTTGTGCCACTTCTGAGGAGGAGAATCCCCCCTCACACCCCTCACTCTGTGGGACCACAGTCAGCCCCCAAACTGGAATGCCAGAGCATCTCCCACCTCAGGGCAGTCAGCTCCCTGAGGGCACCTCTGCCAGTCACTGCACCAACCTGCACATCCAGCCAGGCTCCACGAGGAAGACATTAAACTGCTTGAGAGCGTCCGAAGGTGGCAACAAAGATGGCGAAGGGCCGTGAGGGGAAGCTGTGTGAGGAGAGGCTGAGGGCGGTTGGTCTGTGCAGCTGGAGAACGGGAGACTGAGGGGAGACTCGTCGCAGTTACAGCTCCTTGTGAGGGGAAGAGGAGGGGAAGACTGATCTCTGCTGTGTGTGACCAGGGACAGGACACGAGGGAATGGCCTGAAGTGGTGTCAGAGAGGTTTAGGCTGGATATCAGGAAAAGGTTCTTCCTCCAGAGTGTGATCGGGAACTGAACAGGCTTGCCAGGGAATGGTCACAGCTCCAAGGCTGCCAGAGCTCCAGGAGGATTTGGACCATGCTCTCAGGCACAGGGTGGGATTTTTGAGGTGTCTGTGCAGATTCAGAAGTTGAACTAGTTGATCCTTGAGGTTCCTTTCCCTCTCATCAGTTTCTGTGTGTCTTCCATTCACCACTGCCTGATGCAGGGTGGGCAAACCTACATCGAACAGCCATGGCCGGTTGTCTCCTCATGAACCCTCAGGCACCCGACATGGCGCCTGCCTCTCCTCAGCTTCTCTCAGCCTTCCTCCTCCCCTCAGGGCAGCCAGGCTGTGTGGGAACCACGTTCTCCCACAGGATTGCTCATAACAGACTGATGGCAGCCTAAGACTGTGTGTGAAGGAAGGGTTTTCCTGCCTCTCTGTTTTCCCGCCTCTGCACTTTCCCGCCTCTCCACTCTCCCGCCTCCCCGGTGCCTCACAGCATGTGAGGGACCTGGGCCCACAGATGGTGAAGGGTTTATCCAGCACCTACTCCTCCACTGGCTTCTTTGCCTTCCCTGCTCTGGGGCCAGTGTGACCATGTGCTGAGGCAGAAATAACATGGGAAGTATTCCTTGGTGGCCAGCTTGCTCCTACAGGCAGGCAGACATGGCGTCCCACCTCCTCTGCGCCCACACCATCTCCTCAGGGTTTAACCCCATTAAATTTGGTGGATTCTCCACAGACAGCCGGATACAGCAGCAGCAGCAATGCTCCAGGCTGTCCAGATCAGCTGCTCTGGTTCCAGGGCTGTTGGCTGCCACAACAAAGGGGCCAAACCCACGAGCAGTCCCGTGCTCTTCATTCCCCAATGGAGCGAGGCCATGCAAGTCCCTGGATTAGAATCATAGAACTACAGAATTTCCCGACTTAGAACGGATTTCCAAGGATCATCAAGCCCAACTCCCATCCCTGCACAGACACCCCAACAATCCCACCCTGTCCCTGAGAGTTGTCCAAACACTCCTTGAGCTCTGGAAGTCTTAGAGCTGTGCCCATTCCCTGGGGAGCCTGTTCCAGTATCTTGGGCAGTAACAGAACCATTTGTGTCACTGCAAAAAGCCACCAGTGATAATTTCAGTCACATTAGCACTGGAATTTTCAAATTAAAAAAATTAAGAGGCTGCAAGCGGAAGAAATTGCAAATAGTCCCCCCTATTGGTACAAGGAGTCTGTTGTGCTGCTGCTGCTGCTATGAGATTTTATTGTCAGCTTAATGTCAACAGCTTCAATTACCATAACAAAAGTAAGGCCAAATTTCATGCTGGCAAAGTGAGTGACCTTCTCTGAAATCTTTCTCATTGGTACAACATCTCCACCTTCCCAGGGCTTCCCCAGTGTGTGTTTGGTCCGTCAGCTTCCCTCAGTGACCCGCTTTGACTAACATTTCCTCACAAAACAAAGGAGAAATTATCATAAACAAAGATTACATTTATTTTAACACTCAGCTTTTCATCAACATTTAACCTTTATGGGGTATCAAATTATTTTTCTCCATGACTAAGAAAAATCTAGTGATATGTAATTAAAACAACAAAGACGAGTCCTGTTCTATACAAGTGTAATTATGTTCATGTGGTACCACTGTAATTGAAACACAGAAGATGTTTCAGTCTGTATTAAAAGAGAATTTCTTTCAGTGGGTTTCCTGAAGCTCATTAGATATTCCCTGGCCTATTCTCCTAAGTAATTAGATTTTAACAGGATTTTCAACAGATCAGAGCAATCTCTGTGGGTGCCAATAGGAGACTCTCCCTCTGGCCTTACCAGCAGGGCAGCATGGATAACATCCAGGCTGGGAGTTAATAGGACAATTACTGGCCTCTTTTAAATGAGTTACATTAATGCACTTAAGCTAAATGGCTCTGCATATGATTAAATATTAACATCTGCAAAATATGAAATCATGATATGCAATCAAGTTTTGTTGTTTTAATTTCCCAAATGCCGGATTTCAGTGGTGTATGTAAATGTGCATCGGATAGTGTATGTTAAACTTTCAAAACACAGATCAACACTATTTGTGAATGGTTCTTCTGGAGCTACTAAGTTAAACATCTTAAAATAGCACAAGGCAGGAGGAAATTATCCAAAATTATATAAAAACAAGAAAAGGAAAATAAAAACAGCCTTCATATTGAATGCCTCAAAGTGAGCCAGGTCACGATTTCCAATGCAAACAGTAAAATTCAAAATTTTATATTAAGTACCTCAATACCTAATGGTTTCCCAGCAGGGATGGGAAAAAGACATAGTTACAAAGGCTGAGGAAAAGGCTGAGGTACTCCATGGCTTCTTTGCCTCAGCTGTTCATGGCAAGACCAGTTGTTCTGCAGACACCCAGCGCCTTGTGTTGGAAGACAGGAATGGGGAGGAGAATGAAACCCCCATGATCCAGGGAACATTTTTCACTATCCCAGGTTATTCCAAGCCCCTCCAACCTGGCCTTGGACACTTCCAGGGATCCAGGGGCAGCCACAGCTTCTCTGTGCACCCTCCCCACCCCCATAGCCCAGAATTCTTTCCCAATATCCCATCCATCCCTGCCCTCTGGCAGTGGGAAGCTGTTACCTGTGTTCTGTCCCTCCATCCCTTGTCCCAAGTCCCTCTCCAACTCTCTTGGAGCCCCTTTATGATCTGGAAGGGGCTCTGAGGTCTCTCTCAGCCTTCTCTTCTGCAGGTGGACACCCTCAGCTCTCCTAATCTGGCTCCAGAGTGGAGGGGCTCCAGCCCTTGGAGAATCTCCATGGTCTCCCCTGGACTCATTCCAACAAAACCCCATCCCTCCTATGTTGGGAACCTCAGAGCTGGACTCAGTGTGCCAGGTGGGCTCTCACCAGAGCAGAGAAAGGGGAAAAATCACCTCCCTTGACCTGCTGATCACACTTCCTTTAATGCAGTTCAGGACATGACTGGATTTCTGTCCTACAGTACATTTATTTGTTGTTCTGCATCTCTCACCCACTCGTCAGACCCTGTGCCCTGTCCATGCTAACCCTGACCTCTACTTGCACATCTGCTGCCTCAGTAAGTCCTTTCTGTGAGCTAACTCTGTCACCCCAATGTGCTCCAGCCCTCTGCAGCATTCTGACAAAATCATCTGACAGGAGAAGTAAACAGAGCTTTGATGTGGGCTGGAAACACACTCACTTTGCAATGAGAGGTTGGGCTGTGTACTGATGCTTCTACATTATTTCCCCAAATCCTTGCTGTATGAAAGGATTTATTTTTGTTGCTGAGAGTTTCTCCTGTCAAAACTTCTAAATATTCTTTACATTTCGAGATTATCGGGTCTGCACAGCACAGAGGCATTTGACTGTTCCATCTTGGGCTCCAGAAGTTAATAATATCAGCAATATGGAGGACATTCTTCTCGAAGTACTCTACAAATATGAAATAATTACTCACTGTGAGCCTGCTGTATGGCAGAGAAATATTACTACTGTCTTTCAGCTGGGAAACTAGAGCAGAGGTTAAGACCCAAATCCTTCAGGATCTAAATCCCCATGAAGTCAAATGTAAGGATCTGTGAAGTCCAAATGTAAGGGTCTCAAGTCCAGTGCCCCCAAAATTGATAGAGAGCTGGGATAAACATTAATTCCTGGGGTTAGTTATGATTTCGGTCCAGCAAAAACTGTTTTGTACTTGACCAGGTCAATGAAGTCTAAAGGAGGACTAACAGTCCAGTACTAAACTCTCTTGTTTCCTTCCATTGCTCAAATTTACCCTTTGTCATAACCATCAAGCACAGTGTCATGGAACTTAATTTGGGGTGGTGCAGTGAGCCTTTAGATAATAGAAACAGCTTCTCCTGCTGGGTGGTGAGGGCTGACAGCAGCATTTTATCAGTTGCCTCCATTTGAAATAAATCAAACCTACTTATCTTTAGATAAAAATCTAAATTTCCTCTTTCTTTCCCCAAATTCCCTAGACTTTCTGATCAGTTCCAGCCATGCCATGGTCACAGTCCATGCTTCCAAGAGAGGGAACTCACCCCAGCTGCCTCGGGTGACAGCACTGAGCTGTCACCATCTGCTCTCAGGAAACACTGCCATGAGAGCTGGCCATGCCATAGCAGCCTCCTCACAAATCTGATGGAGAGACAGAAATGTTCACGTGGTGCAGCAGCTAATGGTGGCAGCCCTTGGAACCAAGATGGAAAATATTAGTGTAACAGCATGACGGGAATGGAAAACAAAAGAGAACAAGCAGGACAAAACAGAGACACAAAATTGCAATATGAACCTCAGTAAACATGGAGATATTTTAGCCAATGATGCTATTATTAGCAAAACACAGGCTTGTGATTGTCCAGGAGTTAACCCAGGCAGGCTCCCATGAGAAGCATTGTTATGAATTCCATGAGAAGTGGGGCAGAGCAGTGCCTACAGTTCAACTTCTCTGACACTCCCCATTGTATAAATCTGCCTTCATTTGCCAGCCTTTACCCATTTGAGATGAAATGTCCCATGATGACTGTCTGCCTCAAGCTGGATTCTCTTGCTACACTTCAGAAGAAAAAAAGAAAGACAGAAAAAAAAGAGAGAGGATTCTCATCTTTCTTAAAACAAGGACGAGGCAAAATATATTCTTTTGCCCACATTAAAAAGAATCTCACAACAATCTCTTTGAGGAGATCTCGCTTCAGTACAGTTTGTGTTTAAAATTTGGCTGGGAGGCTACCGTTGCTTTTGGGAATGAACTCCTGACTCTGTCTGGATTTGGTGAAGTTTATAAAAAATTTAGAGGTTTTAGAGTTTGTCCACAACATCCTCTGAAATCTCCATCTCCTGCACATAGCACATTGTTCCACACAGCTCCCTCCCATCAACCAGGCAACCATGATCCCATTGGAGTGAGCAAGAGAAGAGCAGCTCACAGCTTTGGCACTGGAGCACAACTTCCCAGGCTCCCAGCTCTTCCTCACAACATCCCAGCAGTGCAGACCATGGAAACAGAACCCTGCTGCAGAAACGAGCCAGAGCTGGCTGTAAGGAGGCAAAGGCAGGAACCTGGATCAGGGAGGCAGATGTGGGGGAATAGGGCTGGAAAAGAAGGGGATTTTCATGTGGAAAGAAAGAGAAAATTGCCGTTCAAGAACGCAGAGAGGAACCTGGACACTCAGAAATTATATGTTCACATGGGCTTCACAGGCAACCAGACACTGTTTGCCTCAGTGTGCACTGCACAGAGGGGTTGTTTTCTCTAAGTTTGTACTTTTTTGTGGCTGCAGCTGGAATCATGCTGTTGGAGACTGACTCTCTATTCAGGCATACGACAGAGACAAATTAAAGTGACCAGAATAGCCCTAAATCAGGCTTTTTCTAACTTTGGCATACTTGGATTGGCACTTCCCTCAAGGAATTTTTGGGTGCATTCATCTACCCTGTAAAACAAGTCCAGTGCTTGTCCAGGCTCAGATCACCACAGGGCCTTGCTCAGTGGAGACCCAGATCCAGTAGTGATGGTGGGAGGGATGGGGTTTAGGCAGGAGAAAACACCAAAAATATTTACAAAGACACTGAATTTAAAAGGCTTTGCTAAAACAGAAAGAGCTTTGGGATGAGGTTGTCACACCACAGCTCCCCATTTGCACCTTGGGTCGGTACCTTGGACCCAGCCCTTCACGTCTTCAGTTTGTCTCTAATTTCCAGCTAGAAATATCTGACTCAGTATTTGCTAGCTCAGAGCAGAACTTGCCATGGAATGCAATTCCTGAAGGGTCAGCCCTCAAACCTGGGAGGCATTTGCTGTGTCACATATGCAGGTACATTTGTGTCACCCATTGTAGGGCTCAGAGCTGTGCCACATCTGGATAAAGGTCCTGGCAACCTGGGGACACCTCTTTGCCTCCCCAAAGCCAGCTGTCATGAGGGAACACATCTGGGTGCACATCCCAGCTTCCCAATAAATATTTCCGTGTTTCCTTTTGTGGTCTGGCCCAGCATGGCTTTTACAGTACTATCAGGGTGCTTTTATGAGATTCACCCCTTGCAATGGGAAGGTTTTTATTAGAAACACGCCTTCCTCTCTGTCATTTATGATAAATAATGTTTATTGATGTTCACTTCCTTCAGTGAAATAAAGTGTCAAACAGCACGTTGGTATTTGCCAATTTTCTTTTCACATTTCATGTTATGTGCTTTTTATGTTACATGCCTGATTAAAAATTTAAACATTGTCACCGTCAGTGCTAAAATACGTTGCCAGAGCATCTCTAATTATGCTTCCTTGTCTGCTCTGAGCGGGGACTGACATTTCTGGGTCAAGATCTGGTTGTTGATATGCAGCACGGGAAGTATCCGATAGCCACTTGCTGAAAAATAGCTCCTTCTCTCACACAATTATGGTGCACAATGCAGAGCAGGGACCCGGGGCAAGCTGCTCCTGCCATGCCAATTCCTGGCTCGGGAGGCGTTACCCACTCCCTGCACATCATTTAGGATCACAGCTGATTAACCCAAAATAAAAAGTGCTAGAAGAGGAACTCCTCTCAGGGAGCTGTGGTGGCTGGGAAGGTGGGCAGGGCTCCCATCCTGCTCCTGGCACTGCCCTTGCTGAAGCCCAAACCTTCTCCATCCTCCTGGACACGTTGGCTACGTGTTCAAGCTCCCAGCAGCAGGAGATGCCAGGAGTGCCTGCTTTAGTGAGGTCTTGGGAAGCATTGTCCCCTTGCTGTTTGTGCATTGTCCTTCAGCAGATCTTTATTTTTTCAAGAGAAAGTGAAATATAAAGTCCCCCTCAAGTTTTTCTCCCTCTACAGACACATCCAGACCAACAGACACACTTCTATTAGATTAGGAATAATTTCGGAATGAGCTTTTCAGAATGAATTTTTTAACCATGACACATATGTTTATATTTTTAGCAGTTTGTTTTATAAGTATATTTTCTGACACAGGCAGGAACCCAGGCTGGTCTGTAAAAACCCACCTGAGCGTGGAGCAGGGCATCTGACAACACAAGTGACCTCCAGGAGGAGCCTTTGCACATCTAAAAATGCCACCAGTGCTATGCACTGGTGAAAATATGGCTATTTTTAAAAAAAACCTTACAATATTTGCTATATTTGTATACAATGATAACACATTTCACATGGTTAAAACCAGCCAGGTTTACCAAGAGACTCCATATTCAGAAAACTCAATTGTTCTCCTTGGGAGCTGATGGTTGATGAACAGTTACGAAATGCAGCCATAATTTATTGTGGATGTTCAAATTAGTTAAAAGGTGGCGTTATATATGGCTCAATGTTTCATCAAGAGTGCCCTTATTTGACCCTTTAAATGCACATTGAATGAAGACTGATATGTTCCGAGATACTGAAAAAATCCTTCCCTGTTGTTGCCAGAATTTTCTTGCATTGTTGTTTGCTCTCAGAAATTACTGATATTTTCTCTTTGGAAAGAAGAAAACAAGAAAAATCTGAAATGAGGCTCCAAATTTAAAAGTAGCCTTTGAAATTCTAGATGCTTTACTCAGCTTCCCATCATTTTCTGAAAACAGTAGAAATATTTTTATATATCATTCCACACGTAACACCCTTAATTTGTGACCAGTATCTATGTGTGTCTGACTGGCACAGAGGCATTAAAGGAAAAAAGGTGTCTGGCTAAAGGGAATCTGCAGAGTTTCAGGATTTAGCTCTGATGAACCTGGCTTGAAGTGCAAAAAAACCCCCAATATCAGCAAAACAGTGTCAATTTGTGGCCTTAAGAATAGATAAATCCAAATATACCAAGAGTTTCAGCAACAGGAGCATAACTGGAATGGCTGGAAATGAAGCTGGGCACTGGCTGCCTCTGCAGCATCAGGCTCAAGGCAGTTCTGGGAATCACATCCAGGACCCTGAGAACCAGCTCTGAACTCAAACCTGCTATCACTAATGAGGATGGGAGTCATTTTGCGAGAGCTGTAATAAACATTTGTTCAAACAAAAAGAAAAGTGAGATTAGAAAACATGCAGTCTGTCACAGCATTAACGGAAAACCTATTTGTGCCATCTATTTGGGAAAAATTATTGAAGAACAGTTCATCCATGTGAAAATATTAGCACTGTAATTCTGTCAAGGTCAGTGAGACCTAGAGGTTTGCTGAGAAATCACCTTCATTTCACCAGGTAAATAAAGAACTCGTTTTTCAAAGGAGCCTATTGAAGAAGGCACTCCATAGCAACAGTTAAATTATGAATACAGCACATATGTTCCATATCATATCATTTACAGCACACTTTAGCATAGACATAATGCTTAGTAACAAACTACAATACCATTCACAAAATGCATTTAAATAGCATAATTTAGTTCATTAAATTCAGTCATTTACAGTAAATCAAAATTATCACAGGAATTGAAGAGAGTACACAGTTGTTTGTTTGAATAGTTAAGCTAGGGAAGTCAATTCCTTTTTGAAGGTCAAGGACACAGTTGTTTCCATTTTCTGTTGTAAAAAAGATACAGCCTGTGTCATAAGATAATTTACTATCATCTGAATGTGATCAAGTCCTTTCCCCTTGCTTGTTCTGTATTATATAACTGGCATGGCTAAAATATATGTAAGTCGAGAAAGAGCTTTATGTATAATGTTATCAAATTAGACTTCTTTTTCTTTTACGGACTGAATGAATGTGATTCTGGGCTTTTAAAAGGATTTAGTCTTGCAAATCTGCAGCCTATTACTTGGAAGCAAAGATGTATGTTTTCCCCTAGTCCAGCCATCAATTGCTTGGCCTGTGGAAATATTATTACAAAAGAAAAGTGGATTTTTTGGAGCCTTTCTAAGCGATACATTCTGGCTTTTGCCATCAGAGGTGCAGCATGTGTGTGGTGCTGGCAAGGCAGTGGGTACAGAAACGGCTTTGCAGCACAGACCAACTGCACAGGGAGCTCAGGAGGAGTCACCAAATCCCCCTGGGAATTCCTGAGCTTTAAACCCTCCTACAATTTCTCAGGCATCAAAGAGAGGAAGGTGAATTGAATTACTCCCTGTGTTTAAAAAGCATGCTCTGTTTTTCACTTTGAATTTGCCAAGCATCTTCTTGCACCTCCCTGTCATCTTCCCTGATTGATACAGGTTGAAAAGGCCATGACAAAAGTTCTCTTGTCCTTGTAGAAACTTCTGAGTTATCATCAAGCCTTCCTAACCTGCTCTGGGTTTTGCTCAATAGAGTCCTTTACCCAAGAGCATGCTTTTCTCTTCCTTTAAATAATTCCTGCTATCAGAATCACTTCCAGGAAGTGAGAGCCCTCTGCCAGGTCTTCTCTCCCTGGCAAAATTTTGGATGTAATGGAGGGGCCTCTGTCACATCCATGAGAATGAAATGCCAACTCTTTTCTGACCACCTGGAGGGGAAAATGAGTAAGTTATGATTTCCCAGCAATGGACTATCCAAGCATCTTAGAGTGCTAATTAATTAAGTCTCATGTCACCCTGGTGAAAGAGGGGAGGGTTTGGGTTGGGTGTTTTATTAATGATTCCACAGTCTGTGTATAACTAAATGAATTTAGCCTTAATTGAGCTTTTTAGGGTCCTGACTGGAGTAGCACAGAGGATGCTCTCCACTTCCAATCCCACATCTTGTCAGAGCTGCCCTCTTCTCAGCTGGACTCCACAGTAGGGAATTGGGCAGTAGCAACTGCCCTGGAGGGAGCAACACCTTCAACAGCCCCAAAATGTTTGCTTGGAGCTCTCCCTGTTCCCACTCGCATGGAAAACTGCAGGATGCTCTCGGAGCAGCAGCCTCCACTTGGCAGCCAAGGGCTGAGCCTGCCTGGATGGAGCTCTGGGAAACACCCGGGGAGAGCCTGGGAATAGCGAGGCAAGCAGCCAGGGACAATTAGGGCCCAAACAAGAATGAATTATGGTGCAAATTGCTTGTTGACACTGGTGCAAAACAAAAGAGAGAGAAGGAGAAAATGTTCTTAAGACAAATAACTCTCTCCGTCTCACCGGCCATGGGGGAAAGGCCGTGAGCAGGCACAAAGGACACAGATGGCAGCACAAATCCTTTGTACCCCACACTGCCAGCACAGCTGTCCCGGGACTGCCAGGGACCTCTTACAGATTACCCTGGGCACTGAGGAAGCACCAAGAGGGCTCACTAGAGTCAAAGTGCCAAAATTTCCAAAGAACAGAGCAGTGAGCCAAAGGGCAGTGCTGCAAAAATGTGTCTGGACACAGCTGGAGCCTCCTCTCCTTGCCACAGTCCCAGAGTCCAGCGAGGACCAGGGAGTGGGGTACCCAGGGAGTGGGGTGCCCGGGGAGTGGAGTGGCAGGGCCAGAGCTCCAGGGAGGAGGAATGGACTCTGGAGTCACTGAGGATCTTGCACAATTTTTTAGCTTTTCAGCCAACATCTGGAAGGCCAGGCTGCTATCAGGTTCTCACAGGCTGGGAAACTAAACTTCAGACCTCTGCAAAGGAGGATGCCCCATCCCTGGAAGTGTTCAAGGCCAGGTTAGATGGGAATTGGAGCAATATGGTTTAGTGGAAGGTGTCCCTGACCATGGCAGCAGGTGGAACAAGAAGGGATTTAATCTCCTTTCCAACCCAAACCATTCTGGGATACTGGAATTCTTTGAAACCAGCTGGATGGAGACAAGGAAGGAAATTAAGCCAGTGCAGGGATTTGTGGAGCTGATGTTTGTAATGGCTTTCACCACAGCAGGGCAGAGCTCACCTGGGAAGGTGCAAGACTTTTTCACATGCACAAAACCCACGCGCACAACAGCAAGCTCCAGCTGGAGACAAGCACATACAAGAGAAGTTTCCAATATTTCTCACCTCCACCTGCACAAGTATCAGACACTGAAGTCCCTGGCAAAGACAGACATACTCCCTGTCTTACCCTGTGCTCCTCCTTCAGGAAAACATGGGATGTAATTGTTCAGGAAAAACAAAAATATTAACTCAGGACTCATTTTAGCCCTGATTTTACTGCAAGAAAATTTGGTTATAACACACCTTCCCTGCTCTGGAGTATTTACTGTACAGTACTTTTCTGAAATAGATTTAAATGATTTCACAGAAAAGGCAGGATCTTTACTTGTTTTGTAGAAGTGGAAACTGAGGCACAAGAAGAAAACAGTTACTTGTTCCTGGTGAGCTGCAGCCCAGGGAAACTCCAGCTTGCAGGCTTCAGCTAACTGGTCTGGAAATTGCACAAAATCATTAACTCATCCTTGAAAATTTTTCATGATAGATTGTAACTATTCAGTCTGTCATCTCCAGAGCCTGCCTCTCACAGGAATTATAACTATGTACCTGAGGGCTGCCACTATGGAATAGCAGAGGGATACATCACATCTGCTGCCAGGCAATCCTTAATGTGGCTGTGTTTGAGTGCTGCCGGCTGTTATTGGTCCTGCTACTTCCACTGCTCTTACTTGAACACTACAGAGTTAATTTGGCACCAAATCTACATTTAAGGCTTCACAGTGGGACTGGAAAGAAGCGAGCTCAGGAGGAAAATTCCAGCCTCACTTTGAGGTAATTATAAATCTTTTCTCTCCCGTTAAGACTATATTAATGCTGCTGCATTGGGCCAGAATTTTATCTTTCATTTCCACTTTTCTTCTTTGGATGGGCTTCAGCCAGGCTTTGAGAGGAGGGGCGGTCAGAGCTGAGCACTGACAAAGAGCCTTATTCACAAACCACCAGCAGCCCCAGCGGTGACTTCCCCCAGCACCCCGGAAACAAGCACACCATGACAGGAGAAACTTGGGCATCAGACAAACTCCAGATCTCCCCTGCAGCCATTATTTCCTGATAACTCCATGTCTGCACTCCAGGCACTGCACTGCCTCTAACATGGACTTGTAGACTCCTCTTGTCGAGCTCAGAGACCTTAGGCAGAAGCAGTCACGAGCCATCTGCCAGCACTGTGCTGGCTAAGGTGTTGTTATTTATTAAAAAGGCTTTGCTTCTTTCCAAAAAACTTCTCAGAGGAAGTTAAAGGACTCTGAGCCAACCTCACCAGTGTTTCTTGGTCTGTATCAGCTGGGATGTTGAGCTCTGCTTGGGAGCTGAACATAAGAACGGATTGCCTGTGCCTGGCACACTGGAATATTATATCCCAGAGGGTGGGGAGGGTTTGGGAGCCAGGAACAGCTGGTGGGTGCCCTTGCCCCTATAGCCATGCCCCTATAGAATCCCTGTCAGTGCCCACATTACTGGGGACAGCCCAGTCCCAACCCCTCTGCAAGTTCCTTGTGGGAATCAGCAGGCAGGACCATGGTGGCCCAGGAACTGGTGTGTGTTTGCAAAGCTGACAATAATTTGCCACATCACATGTGGCCGCAGGCAGCCCAGGGGTGGTTTTCAGCAGAGTCCAGACCCCTGAAGAGAGGTGGCACCAGTGACAGTGAAATATTTCCAACACAGAGATCAACAGCAGCATGAGAAGAGGTCTCCTGGCCAAAGCAAGCCCACCCAAATCCAAATCTGCAACAAACCCCACCACCTTCTCCTTGGAAAAGCATGAACACCTACCCAGGGTGGGGTGTGGACGGTTCAGAGCTTTCAGCAACAGCTCAAATTCCCCAAACTCTTACAGTGAGAGGAAACCTCACTCTCACGGTGATTCAAGACACCAAAGTCAGGCTCCCACTCTTCATTTCTTTCTGGTGGTGATTCTCCTCCTCCCCATGCACCGATGGAAACCCTGGAGCAGCTGGAGAGGGGAGTGATGGGAAGTGAGGAGCCAAAGCAATGCAGGCACCACCACGGTGGTGTCCCCACCAAAACCTGGGGACAAGGTGCCCATGGGTGGCAGGGCCAGCCAGCCTTGGGCAGGCACAGGGCTCTCTGCTCTCAGCCTGCCACAAATCAGCACCCAAACAAATGTTTCATGCAGCAATAAACCTGTTGAAGGAATAAATTAACTGCATAGCAAGGTTATGCTTTGGGAATGTCTCCACCACGGTAAAAGGATCCGCTGTACCCAGTGATTAGGTTTATATTACAATGTGGCTTTTAGGGCTCACTGTGCTGAATAAAAATTTAGGCAATTAGTGCTCTTATTTCTTAGGAAGAACTGCTTGCTATCGTATATTAATACAGCTTTTGCTCAATTAAAATTGTTCGCAGTCAGCAAAAACAATTTCTGCACTGTAATGAAATAATGAAATAATTATATGCAAGGGAGGACTTCTGATCTTTTTAATTATTCTATTCTTCATTTTTAAAAGGGCTATTTCAAAACGCACTCTTATAATTGATTGCTATAAATCAGTCAGGAGCATTCTAAGGATCATAAATATTCTAACTTTTAAAAGACAAAGAAATGCTAAATATTCAATGAAATCCTTCAATATTCAGAAAATTTAATCTAGGGTAAAAGGATAGACTGCTCTTTTGAAAATAAAAAGTAAATTTGTTGTCCTGTGAAAAATGAAATATCTTGAATGTCAGCAACAGAAACGGAATTAACAAGAGATCTTTTTATTGTTTTTTAAGGTCATTAGGCTGTGAATTCTATAATTATGGAAATTGTCAGTCCAGTTCTGTGGAGTGTTTGCTCTCATCCATAAGGTATTGGAATGTTCAATCAGTCTCTCTCACGGGAAAGTTAGGTCATAACTGTAAGTGTACCAGCAAAATTGAATTAAGCAAAGAGATTTCATTAGTATTTATAGCCAGAAGGCATCTGTAAAAGTACAGGGCACAGAAGTTATGTGGAAGTCAAAGGAGAAAAAAAAATGGGTTTCTGGTGACAAAGGCAAATCTGAAAGAGATATAAGTGTATAATGAATAAGAGCTATTGAGCGCTGCTCCAAGGAGGGAGTTGCAAAGATGTCAAATATTGATTTTCTTGTGTATGCCTTTGGACTACATATGTAATTGTTTGGATTTGCTGTCTTCATGATACAACAATATTTGTTGTTGAAGGTTAAAAAGCAGAGTGTGAAACAACCCAAAAAAGCCTGAAACATGTTGGAGAATTATAATAATTCCAGCAGCAGGATTGCAGGAGCAGAATCTGTGTTTCTGAGCAAATAAATCCTTTTATGACAGGCAGTTGTGTATTGGAAGTGTCGCTCCTGGAGCTGCAGAAACACACACTGGGTGCTGGGCCATAGAACCATATTGCATTTATTGATGGAAAATAGACAATTTGCTTCTAATGAGTCTCTCCAAGTTTTTATACCGTGAAAATACTCTGAGATTAGGTTTATACATGCAGAGTGTCGCATGTGCTTTGGTACAGACAAATACAATCCTCATTTGTCAGTTGTTTATTGAGGAATGACACTGCCTCTCTGGGTCTTCCTGCAGAACTGAGAATGTGTTTCCTGATGCTGATTAACATCTTATTGCAATAAACCTCTTGAAGGGTTTTCATCCTGAAGAAACAAGTGCCCAAATCACCTTCAGAATTATTCTCCTTTTTAATAGTGCTGGCATGGAAGTTCTTGATATTTCTGCACAAGAGGGATTTGTGACTGTTTGGAGTGACATTTTCCTCATGTGATCCTTATGTTGGCATGCAACAATCAAATCTTTACTGGCAACTTTGTCCCTGATTCCAGAGGGATGTGGATTTCCATGAGAGAGTCTCTTGGAGATCCTGGAGATCTAAAAGCAAGGGGAATTCCTGGAAAGTTGGAGACAACCCAAATGCCAGAGCCCACTTAAATTATTCAGTCTTGTTTTAGGTGCTCAGGTTGGGAGGCGGGGTCTTTATTTTTAGAACCTGACAGAGTCTGACAATCAGGTTATAGTGAAGAATTCCCAGTGAGGAACAGTTTGGAAAAAGCCCAAAAGCCAGCTGTAAACAAGAATAGGAATGGAATCAAACCCCCAGGGAACCATGGCCCTGATGAATTTGGTGTCAGAGCCCCCTTTGCTCTCCATGGGGCTGCAAGTTCACCCTCACCTGTACAGACAAAATCCTCAGGGATCCAGAGAAATTTGCAGTTCTCCTTAACTTGGCTAAACATAAAGCTCTCTCAGGGATGAAAATCACATCTTTTCCCACTCCAAGGGTGTGACTTGCTGGTTCCTTCCTCTTCTGTCCTGCTCAGGGTACCAAGGCACCTCATCTTTCATCCAAGTCCCTGCTGCAGACCCCTCCTCAGTCACAGCAGCAGCTCTGCATGCTGTGTATGCTGAAGTATGGGGGAATCAGGAATTCAACTTCCTCCTGTGCAGTAAGGAAAGAAAATTTGAAATATTTTGGCCTGAGTGTCTCTCATCGGGAGCAGTTTTACTCTGCCCCTCACGTGGTGTAATTCTATTTATTCTGTTATGCACGACCATCTGTGAGATGGGATTACTGCACAGAGAGATGAAGAGATTTTCCCAGGGTTTCCCTAGGAAAACCAGGAATTGGAGTCAACAACTCTGATGTCCAAACTTATACAAACTTCCCCAGGTTATGCTATAGTATATTTCCCTAAATTCAACACATCATCCATAAGAACTCATCTTGAGAACATCCCTTTCCTCCCTAGGAAACACTATTCACAAATTAAATATGAATTTGTCAATCTTAGGTGAAAATACTTTCTAATAAGATATGTTTAGCACCAACCTCCATGAAAATAACATTTCCAAACCTGCTAAACTGGGAAATTGCTTGATTTTACAAACTCCCCTAGGAGTGGAGGGCAGGACAGTTCCATCCCTTCTCCAGCCCCAAATTCTGCTGCCTGTTCTGCCAAGGAGGGAAGGGGCTGGAAGTTTTTGGAGCCCTGCTGTCAGAGTACAATGTTGCCTAAGCAAGCATTAAGAGATTATGGTAATAATAGGTGTGCTTACTGCAAATAAAAGGTTTCATTAATCAAGCCATACTGAGATAAACCTGTCAGTGGACAGAGGAAACTAGAAATCAAACGCTGTGAAAGTTCTGACAGATTGTTAAATAGAAACCCTTTAAAACTGAATTTAATTTACTGTGATATTACAGATATTTATGCATCAATAGGCAAGTGCAGATTGAGTTCGAAGGTCAGCTCTGGTGCTTGAAAAATAAACGCACAGAATGAAACAGAAGGTGACAGTTACCTTTGTCAGAAATTACAGTTTATTAAACTAAATATGAAGCTCCCTCATCTGATTCGTGTTAAGCACGAAGGCACGGGGTTGCGGGATAATTTGCTGCAGTAGATTGGTGAGGGGATAATTATGGAAACACTCCCCCTTTTTTTTAAAACTTGAATCTATAAACTTTAGCAGAAGAAACCAGGAACAAACATTGCAGCCTCGAAGCACAGTCAGCTACCAAAGGGCAGCGAGCACAAAGACTTTTCAGCAGGATTATTCACGAGTTATGCCATTAAAACGTTGCTCTCCTGTCAGGCAGTGGGGTTTTTTACTTCTATACTAGCATTTATTTAATTAATTTCTCCTCTTGATTTTTTTTTAAGTTCTCCATTTTCAGATTCATACCTTCCTCAGAATCGAGACCCTCCTCTTCCTCCCCCTTCCTCCTCAGCTTCAGGAAATCAGATGAGCAAAGTGAAAGAAATATGAATTTAAGGAGATTTCTGTCCAGGTAATTCTGGCAGCAAGTTGCACAAAGTCCTTTTTGAAAGGAGGTGCTGTTCAGCTGGGCAGGAGCTGCAGCTCAGCCTGTCCCACGTTGTTTTTTGAAGGAATAAAACCCTGGAGATCGGTCACTGAAGTGTCGTGGGCAGATAGAAAATAAAACACCATTCCTGTTCCCAGCAATTATCAAATCCCAGACAGGCATCAATCTCTCCACCACTGGATCTGTATCTAACATAAATATTTAACTTAAACACAACACTGAGTTGCTTACGTGGTTTTATTTCAGATGACTGAAATTTGAAGGGAAAATTTGGACCGAATAATGATCCAGCTGAGCCAACAACAAGGCTGCTTGACCCTAGCAAGCACAGAAAGAAGTCCTTGAATAAAAGCAGGCCTAAGTGAAAATAAGTGTGTCAGTGCTATATGAGATGAACATATTTATCTGCCAGACTTACGTGAGATCATATCTAAATACATGACTCCAAAACATATAAGTATATTACATTTCACACACATAAGAAACATGTAAATCATGCAGGACATGTTAGCTATAGCTATGCTAGGCATATGTGCTTCCCAGAATGACAGCCTGAAAAATCCTTACCAACTCAGGGAAAAACTCCTACAAATAATTACTGCAATGGAAGCTATGCCATGAGTGAAGTTGTTCAGGATCCAGCACAGCTTTAGGAGAAAATACCCTTTTTTGCATGCATAAGGAGTGCAGGACTGGGTCATTAGTTATTAGAAGCCAAATTAATTAGTTAATAAAAGCCAAAGCATGCAGGATAGTGTGACAGTCTCAGCCATGAGCCTCCTCTGGTCATCCTCTCTCCACAAGCAGCATTTGTTAAACACCCACCAGCCCCATTTCCAGCCTGAAGCCACTCAGGAGCTGCCTTTGCTGCAGCTGCAATCCAGGAATGACCATTGCTCCAGGTCGAGGTTCACTAAGAAATGAAAATAAAACAGTAAAATCTATCAGGAGAAAGGCAGGGAGGAAGATATTTCATATATATGAAGATGAAAATTTACCTTACAAATTTGAATAAGACCTATGTGGAAAATGAAACTCTAGTTCAGCCTTAGAATATTGTTAACCTGAAGCACATATTTAAGTCGCATTAATTTACATGGTTTAAATGCTATGCACCTTTAGGCACTGGAAGGGGCTCTAAAGTCTCCCTGGAGCTTTCCCTTCTCCAGGTGAGCACTCCCAGCTCTCCCAGCCTGGCTCCAGAGCAGAGGGGCTCCAGCCCTGGAGCAGCTCCGGGGCCTCCTCTGGACTTTATCCTGCAGCTCCACGTCCTGATGGGAGCCAGAGCGGCTCTGCAGGAGGGGTCTCACCACAGAGGGCTAGAGAGGGACAATCACCTTTGTCACAAGAACCATGACAATGAGCCCTGAGCAAAGATCTCAGTTGGTTTTTGAGGAGGAAAGCCACAATTTGGAAAGTTTTAAATCAACTCAAGGAACCAGAAGAAGCCCTGTCACATCTGCGACGTCCAAGCCCTCCAAGTGAATGATCTGTGAGTGTCACAGAGCCATTGTCACCGGGAAAAATGCAAGGAGCAGGGAAAAAAAA